>VWZE01007825.1:121341-143147 GCA_013396675.1 Eubucco bourcierii
TAGTGGGAGGTGTCCCTGCCTATGGCAGGGGGTTGGAACTAGATGATCCTTGAGGTCCCTTCCAACCTTACCATTCTATGAAATACTTAAAACCTCTTGTAATCACTGATTGCCTTCTGCCATAAGCAGAAAGGAGCTTCCTGCCTCCATCTAGTGGATGAGAAGGATAACTAAGCGCAAGCAGTATATTGACCGCTAAAACCTTCTCTTCCAGTATAATGTTTGTGTTTGCTGGTTACCTCTTACAGTGTTCTAGTTTTACCTGTTCCCTGTGTGTATACATTTCCAAACCATGGATTTCAAACCTTGTAAATAAGTTTTCTGGTGAGATTTAATGTTAAGAAACATTTTCGTAGTTATTAACAATCTCTACCTGGATATCAAAATTAATATCAATTATTAATTTTATATCATTTGTAACAGTTCTTCAAAATGAGGGTGGTAAAATAGTAGAACAGTTTGCCCAGAGATGTGGTTAAGGCCCCATCCTTATAGACATTCAAGGTCAAACCTGATGTAGCCATTTGCAACCTGCTATACTTTGAGGTGTTCCTTCTCACTGCAGAGGGGGCTTGGATAAGAGGGTCCTGTATTCTTTTAAGCTGACAAGTGTACTGGTAGGGATGACAGACAGGGGGATGTGGCTGCCTGTGGCACAGGGTAACCAAGCAGGCTGGATCTTATATCCTACACCACGCTACACCTACTGCATGACAGGAATGGGGTTGGGCCGGGTTTGTGGGACTTGTAATATGTTGCAATTCATAGAACTCCTTGTTCTGGGTTTTGATTTCACACAACCCCACCCCACACCCCCTATTTCTTCCCCACCTCCTGGGCTGGGGTTTGTCTCCGTTTCTTCTGGTTTCAATTTTCACAGGGCTCGTGTGTTTTTGCAGTCAGCATTTCTGTCTGATGGGTATTTGCTTTTTTTCCTGGTTTGTGCCATCTGATATCCGTGAAGCAGAGCAGAAAGTTGTCCTGATCACATCTAAAAACTATGCATCCCAGGTTTCTTTTTCCGCACACCCCCACCCCCACCCCCATCAGTGGAGGAGTTAGATGTGTGTGGGGTGGTCAGCTAAAGCAGATTATATTAACCCACTGTAGTCTGCAAATGACAGCAGTCTATTAAACCCACTACAGGATCCCTTCCAACCCAATTCATCCTATGAATCTGTGCTTAAAGGAAGAAACTGATCTTAATCTGCAACTTATTTTTTTTCTTACTGGTCTTCGTTCACCCTATTTCCTATTGTCCTTTAGCTGATGTGAGGAACAGTGTATTTCCTTCATGGCTAAATGCCATCTACACTAACCTAAGAATTGTTTTATCTTCTCCAGCTCTTCATTCACAGAATAACAGAGCTTTAAAGGTTGCAAGGGACCTCCAGAGATTATCGAGTCCAACCCCACTGCCAAAGCAGGATCCCCTAGGGTAGTTCACTCAGAAACATATCCAGGTGGGTTTTGAAAGTCTTCAGAGAAAGAGACTCCATAACCTCTCTGGGGAGCCTGTTCCAGTGCTCTGTCACCCTCTCTGTAAAGAAGTTTCTCCTCATGTTGGGGTGAAACATTCTATGTTCCAATTTGTAGCCATTGTTCCTTCTCTTATTGCTGCTGAACAGCAGTAGTGAATAGTGAAAAGTGATTGGCCTCATCCACTTGACACCCATCCCTCAGGCATTTGTACACACTGATGAAATCTCCTGTCAACTTTCTCTTTTCATAGAATCATAGAATGGTAAGGTTGGAAGGGACCTCAAGGATTATCTAGTTCCAACCCCCTGCCATAGGCAGGGACACCTCCCACTAGTACAGCTCACTCAAGGCCTCATCCAATCTGACCTTGAACACATCCAGAGAGGGAGCATCCACAACCTCCCTGGGCAACCTGTTCCAGTACCTCACCACCCTCACTGTAAAGAACTTCCTCCTAACATCCAGTCTAAATCTCCCCTCTGCCAGTTTAAACCCATTGCCCCTTGTCCTGGCATTGCAGGACCTTGTAAATAATCCTTCCCCAGCCTTCCTGTAGGCCCCCTTCAGATACTGGAAGGCTACTATCAGGTCCCCTCGAAGCCTTCTCTTCTCCAGGCTGAAGAGCCCCAACTCTCTCAGCCTGTCCTCATAGGAGAGCTGCTGCAGCCCNCACTGCAGGTTCATGTTGAGCTTTTCATCAACCCAGATGATGTTTTTTCCAGACTAAACAGCCCCAGCTCTCTCAGTCTCTCTCCATAGGGCAGATGCTCAAGGCCTCCTGTCATCCTCGTGGCTCTCCACTGGACTCTCTCCAAGAGGTCCCTGTCTCTCTTAAACTGGGGAGCCTCAAACTGGGGACAGTATTCCAGGTGTGGTCTCACTAAGCAGAGTAGAATTTGACTCCACTTATTTACCTGTAGAATCATAGAATCATTCAGGTTGGAACAGAACTCTTAAGATTGTCAAGTCCAATATTCTACCCAACACCTTTGTTCTCCCTAAACCATGCTATAAACAGCCTTGTTTGCATATTTGTTTTTGATACCTCCAGAGAGGGTGGCTCCACTAAGCCTATATTTCCTCAGGCTTAGGCCATTTGTCCCAGGTCCTGCTGTTATCCAAGAAAATGAAATTAATTACTCAGAGAAGGATCTGATATGTGATGCTTTCAGACTAGCAGAAACATAGAACCATAGAATGGTTTGGGTTGGAAAGAACCCAAACCATTCTATGATTCTATGAATAAAAAGGACAGGGACTTGCTGGAAATGATACAGCAAAGGGCTACAAAGATGCTGAGGGGACTGGAATATCTATCTGATGAGGAATAACTCTGAGAATTTGGGCTTTTTAGCCTGGAAAAGAGAACACTGAGAAGGGAATCTCTTCAGTGCTGATTGGTATTTCAAGGGTGGGTGTCAGGAAGATGTGAGCAGTCTTATTTCAGTGATGCCCAGTGACAGGACAAGGGGTAATGGGTACATTCTTGAACATAAGAAGTTCCATCTAAAGCTTCTTTAACTAAAGATTGATAGAGCACTGGAGCAGGCTGCCCAGAGTGATGGTCTCCATCACTAGAGGCATTCAAAACCCACCTGAACATGTTCCTGTGTGACCTTCTCTACACAACCCTATCTTGGCAGAGGGGCTAGACTCAGTGATCTCCAGAGGTCACTTTCAACCCCTATCATTCTGTGATTCTGTGGGCAAAAATAAGCATCACTTGAAAGTTATCACAGTAATCCTAAAACTTCTGACTTTTGAAATGTCAGTTTAAGGTTTTTAACCTGCTGACTGTGGAACTCAAAGCAAGTAGGTGCTGAACTGTCACTGAGAGTGTAAATATTGGAAAGAAGACACTAGAAATCCAGGATAAGAACTCATGCCAACCCCACACTCTCCTGAATTAAACATTAATACAGCTTAGACTTTAAGAGTATCATCTTGTGAGTAGCAAGGTGGAGAGAACTACAGAGCAAAGCCCATCACTTTTGGCACCTAAGTTGCAAATGAGATGACAGGCAGAAATTGATTTCAGGCAAAAAGAACTGAAGTTGCTCTCTGCTCACTCATTAAAAGTCACTAATTTTTAATAATCAGGATTACCTGATGTTCTGAGATCTCCAGGAGGTAACACCCTTTTAGAAACCTGCAGTAGGAATTTGGGCAAATGAAGCATGCCTGGGGAAGGTAATGATATGGAATTGGAATCTGAAGTTAAAATTACTTCTCTGCTTAATCTCTGTTGAATTCTGAAATATGCTTATTTTCTTGGAGGTAAGTAGAACATTGCACAAACTCAATAGTTTCTTCAACTACCCAGAGACTCAACAACTCCTTCATCTACCCACAGACTCAATAGTTCCTTCAGCTACTCAGAGTGAGAGCACTAATTGGCAACTGTTAGCAGAAAGATACCCAGGATCACTGAAACATGTTGCCTAAGGAGGTTGTGAATGTCCTCTTCGTGGAGGTGTTCAAGGCCAGTTTCCTTCCTGCAAGAGGAGACAGGCATTGGAACAAGCTTCCCAGGTTGTTGGTGAAGTCACCAACCCTGGAGGTGTTGAAGAAATGTATGGTCATGGCACTTTGCAGTCTGGCTTGATGGACATGGTGGTGTTGGGTTGATGTGGAACTTGATCTTAGAGGTATTTTCCAACCTTCTGTTATAGTACAGTAGTGTAGCAGTAAAATTTATTCTCAATCTGTATATACAACTGAATACAAAATTCCCAATGTGCCTTGCAAAGTCTTTGCTGTATGTTTAACGTTTTTTGGCAAGGCTTGGCTGTCACAAGCTGTGGTTTGGTTTGCCACTGAAGGAAAGGTACTGCAAAGTGAACATGAGGAGCTTAAATTGGGAGAGGTGTGAAACTCAAGCTATAACAACAGTCATAGAACCATTAAGTTGGAAAAGGCCTCTAAGATTGAGTCCAACCATTGATCCAACACCACCATAGCTACAAAACCATGTCCCAAAGTGCTATATCCACATGTTTCTTAACACCTTCAGAGATGGAGACTCCACCACCTCCTTGGGCAGCCTTTCCCAATGCCTGACCACTCTTGCATGGAAAAGACTTTTCTTAATCTCCAGCCTAAACCTTCCCTGTTGCAACCTGAGACCATTTCCTCATGACTTAATACGAGCTGCAATTCTTCCTAAGTAAGTAGATGGGATTTTTAAAGTTATATTAATTAATAAACATTACATTAGCATTTAATTAAACTTCATTTGTATTAATATTAAATTAATTCATATTAATTAACTGATCAATTCCTTTACAGCATTATATCAAGCATGCAAGAAAATTTAAAAGTTACATGTTTTTTTTTCATTCTAAACCTGACTGCAGACCATCTGAGGCCAATGAAAAACCTTTTTATTTGACTTTCAAATGCCTAGGATGAGGCTTTAGAAGAAGGAAATCGAGTGCATAAGAGTTAAATTTCTCAAAGACACTCTACAAATTTAGAAATGCAGGAGGGGAAAATAAGGGAAGAAAATTGGTTCTTCCTGGTTGTGAGGAAACCAGTGACATTTGCATGCTTACTGTGCAACCTTAATATCAGCATCACAGCTTCAGCATGCAGCTTCATGAGGATTTTTTTTTTTTTTTTTTCCTTTCACATCAAAATTTCAATGTCTGTGTAAGAAACTATCCTGGTCATCCTGCACTGAGAAGGAGCTCATCCATATAATTGGAAACCTGGAGCAGTTTTATTAAAGAATATGTTCTTCCTGAAGATTTAACTCGAGTTAAATCCTGCTCCTAAGACTTAAGAAGCAGGTTTTTAAGCTTTTGGCTCTCTGCTGTCCTTTCAAGTGTAACTCCATGGATCATTTTGTGCATACATAAAATACGATGATACTGAGTCAAACTCAAGATTCATCTGGCACAACATCCTAGCTTTAAAGTAGGCAACAAAAAAAATGCCAAGGGACTGAATATATGAAACTGGGAACTATGGATCACATAATAATAGAATCATAGAACACATTAGTTTAGAAAAGGTCTCTTAAGTTCATCAAGTCCAACAATCAACCCAACACCACCATGCCCTCTAAACTGTGTCCCAAAGTGCCAGTGCCACATGCTTCTTGAACACCTACAGGGAGAGTGATTCTACCACCTCCATGGGCAACAAAAGCCTGACCACTCTTGCAGTAAAGAAATTGTTCCAAATATGCAACCTAAATGTCCCCTGGCACAATTTCAGGCCATTTCCTCTCGTTCTATTACCTGATACTAGGGAGAAGAGACCAACACCCATATGGCTCAAATATACTTTCAGATAGCAGTGAAGTCTTCCCTCAGTCTCCTTTTCCCCAGACTAAACAACCTCAGTTCTCTCAGCTGCTCCTCACCACAACTGGTCTCCAGACCCGTTGCCAGCTTCATTGCCCTTCTCAATATTGTCTCCTTTATCACTATCTCAGGCAGCAGATGTGCAGAGGCTTCTTGTCTTCATTTTAGAACTCTTTCAAAGGTATCAGGAATGGATTTGATTTCCACATCACAGATCTCTGACCTTCTAAATGTTGCCTACTGACTGTACTTTCAAAGCAGGGTGCATCATGATAGTCAGTCCTTAGTAGAGCAGGACTATTTTGCACTTCAGACTTTTGCCCCGTTGGAGCCAATAGGAACAAAGCCACTCCCAAATCTTGGGTATGTAGCAAAATTCACATCTCACTTTCTCTTTAAATAAAGCTTGAAAGATGTCAGTTCTTACAAGCAGAATTTTTTTAATCCATGGTTTATCGTGGTGTGCCTTTAGAAAAGTGTGTCCAGCAGACCAAGGGAAGTTCTCTGCCTCTGCTCTGCCCCAGTGAGGCCACATTGGGAGTATTGTGTCCACTTCTGGGATCCCAAGTTCGAGAGAGACGAAGAACTGCTGAGGGCTACAAGGTCCAACAGAGGGCTACAAGAATGCTGAAGGCACTGCAACATCTGTTTTATGAGGAAAGACTGAGAGACCTGGGGCTGTTTAGCCTTGACAGGAGCAGCCTGAAAGGGGATCTACTTGATACTCACCAAGAACTACAGGGCAGGTGTCATGAGGATGGGATAGGATTCTTTTCAGTGCTGGCTAGTGATAGGACAAAGGGCAATAGACATAAATTAGAAACCAGAAGGTTTCACTTGAATATAAGGAGAAAATCTGAAACTGTGATGGTTCTGGAGCTCTGAAGCAGGCTGCCCAGAGAGGTTATGGAGTCTCCTTCTCTGGAGAGATTCCAAATCCACTTGGACAATGTTATCCTGTGCAACCTGCTCTGGGTGATCCTGCTCTAGCAGGTGGTTTGGACTCGATCTTCAGTGGTCCCTTCTGACACCTACCATTCTGATTCGAAGTCTATTAATGGACAATTACAGGCAGTTATCTAGAAAAATAAAGTAGATCAAAGTTGGAACAAAAGAATCAGCTCATAATTCAAGCCTCTGCGCTTATTTCTGTGCCAATTCCATCCTTCCTTCATCCCCTGTATGTGTACAACCAAAAGATGGCAGTGCTTCATCAACAATTCCTACAGAGTTGAAGTTTATCCTTAGGCCATCAGTTAGGCTACATGAACGCTGTAAGGAACTGCAGAGTTCTACAAGACATTGAGCCTGTCTCTCTTTCTTCTCTGATCAGATTTTGAAGATAATGAAAAGGGTTTTGATTTCTTTTTTTAGGGTGTTTTGGTTATTTGACTTCTTACAAAGCTTATATAATGAAAATTCTCTAGCTTGCATCTCAAACAAGATCTTGTGGAAGCCTTGATAAATATAGATCAGTTTAAGGAAGTTTTCTTCTAAGATTTAACAAACTTTGACAATTCTCTGTCTGGCAGTGACTCATCATCATAACTTCATAGTTTTCCCACCAATTTGCGGCATTACCACTGATGTGCAGTCCCAAACTGTTTTAAAGAGAGACCAAAATCAGAAGCTTAAAACTTTTCCTGAATCCAGTGATGTCATTTCTGTTTTTTGTTTTCACCCTTTATATTTAAATAGAAGCCAAAGTTGGTTTTGGTTTTGTTTTTTTCCCATGAAAGCCAAGTCTCATGTATCACAGTATCATAGAATGGTAGGAGTTGGAAAGGACCTCTGGAGATCGTGGAGTCCAATCCCACCTACCAAGGCAGGGTCACCTAGAGAAGGTCACACAACACTTTCAGGTGGGTTTTGAATGATTCCAGAGATGGAGACTCTCACATCCCTCTTGATAACTTGTTACAGCATTCTATCACCTTTGAAGAAGTCCCTCCCCATGTTTAGATGAAGCTCCTCATGTGCAAGTTTGTGTGAGCAGGGCAGAGTCCTGTCACTGGGCATCACTAAAAACAGACTGGTCCCAACCTCCTCACACCTGTCCTTGAAGTATTGATCAGCATTGATGAAACACCCCTTCAGGCTGTTCTTCTCCAGCCTAAAAAGCCCAAATTATCTCAGACTTTCCTCATCAGAGAGAAGCTCTAGTCCCCTCAGCAGCAAGTTCTTGACTTTCTTGAACTGGGGAGCACAGAACTGGACACAGTTTTGTGTCCAAAGATTTGGACAATTCCACAAATTCCACAAATCTGGAATTCCTCCAGATTTGGCCTCACCAGTGCAGAGTAGAGGGGGAGGAGCTGGTCAGCAGCTGGACCTGCTGATCACACTATCCTTGATGCACTCCAGGATGCCATCAGTCTCCTTGGTCACAAGGACACATTGATGACTCATGATCATCCAGTTATTCACCAGGATGCTCAAGTCCTTTTCCCCAGAGCTGCTTTGCAGCAGATCACTCCCCAACCCCCACTTACCCATGGGGCTATTATTCAACAGATACCAGGGCTTTACACTTACCCTTGTTGAATTCCATTGGATTCCTCCCCATCTAGCTCTCCAGCCTATCCAGGTCACACTGGATGGCAGCACAGCCTGACTGGGTATCAATCACTCCTCTGTATATCATGGTTCTGCCTTTTCTTTTCCCATGTTGAATTTCCCTGGGAACCCTTTCTTTTTTCTTTTTTTTTTTTTTTTTTTTTTTTTTTTTTTTTTTTTTTCTTTTTTTTTTTTTTTCTTTTTCTCCCTCTAGTAAAGGTTTTGAATGTACAGAGTTGCTTTTGNAAATCTGCTTGCAGCAACTCTACCTCAGAAATCTCAGACATATTTTGGCAGGCTCTGTGCTGGTATTGCTCAGCATGTCTGTGACATAAAAATGAAACAGTTCTACACAGATCCAACAGATTGAGAGAAGTGATTCCACCACTCTGCTCTGGTGAGACCTCACCTGTGTCCAGCTCTGAAGCCCCCAACACAAGAGAGGCATAGACATGTTCTAGGGGGACCAGACTGACTCACAAAGATGATTAGAGAGCTGGAGCATGTCTGCTATGAGATCAGGATGAGTTAGTTGGGATTGCTCAGCATGCTGAAGACAAGGCCATGGGAAGACCTTATACCAGTATTTTGCTATCTGAACAGGACCTATGGGAAGACTGTGAAGAGACTGTTTAGAAGGGATTGTAGTGATAGGATGAGAGGCAATGGTTTGAAACTGGAGCAGGGCAGATTTAAGCTGGACATTAGGAGATAATTTTTTACAATGAGAATGGTGAAATATTGAAGCAGGTTACCCAGAGAAGTATTGGAAGCCCCATCCTTGTAGACACTGAAAGTCATATTTGCTGTTGGAGATGTCCTTGCTGACTGCAAGATAAACTTTGAGGGTCTCTTTCAACCCATTCTGTGAACCAGTGATCAGTGTCATAATCATAGAATCATAGAATGGTAAGGTTGCAAGAGACCTCAAGGATCATCTAGTTCCAACCCCCTGCCATAGGCAGGGACACCTCCCACTAGATTTGGGTTGTTTACCTGATGCTGCTCATAGTCACATTCTCTTTCATGCAAAATCATTTTCCTGTAGCAAGGTAAATAATAAAATATCAACCTATGTTAGCACGAGCTCATCAGCAGACACCTTAGAATCAATGGAACTATTCTACTTAATCATAAAATTATCATATATATTTTTTGTTCAAGAGTGTTTCCTCTTCAGATGGCTTTGTTACAAAACTACTTCACCCCTTAATGTTTCATTTATATTTTCCTAAATGAAGGGTAATGATACTAATAGCTTATAATTAGTTTATGAGTTATAATGACAAGAATAGGCATATATATGGAAATGTAAAGTTAAGCATAAATATGAAAAGGCAGGGAAATAATAGCATATAAAAATATTCATAGTTCAGCACCAGTGTAATGTTTGTCATGATGTCAAGTCTATGTTATAAGAATCGAATGATCTCACCTGACTGAGTGATCTCAGTGTAGGGTAGTGATTTTCCCCCTGTGTTCAGCATTGATGAGACCCTACCTTGAGTTCTAACTTCATATTCTGACTTCATACTCCAAGAATGAGACCAAGGTGCTGGAGCACATCCAGAGAAGGGCAACAAAGCTGGTGAAGGGTCTGGAGAACAGGTTTGCTGGGGAGCAACTGAGAGAACTGGGGTTGTTTAGGCTGGAGAGAAGGAGGCTGAGGAGAAACCTCATTGCTCACTACAACTCCCTGAAAAGGAGATTGGAGTGAGGTGGACATTGGTTTCTTCTACCTAGCATCAAGTGATAGAAAGAGGTGAAATGGTGTGAAATTGTGCCAGGGGGAGTTTAGGTTGGAGATTAGAAACCATTTCTTTCCTGCAAGAGTGGTCAGGCATTGGAACAGGCTGCCCAGGCTGGTGGTGGAGTCACTCTTTCTAGAGGTTTTGAAGAAATATGTGGACATGGTGCACAGGGACATGGTTTAATGGCCATGGTGGTGTTGGGTTGATGGTTGGACTTTTGATCTTGGAGGTCTTTTCCAATCCAAACAATTCTGTGATTCTATATTTGTCGTCTTTTAATATCCTGAAGAAAAAAAAAAACCTCTAGAACTATAGGACTTCTTACAGCTTAAAGGTGAAGTATAACTTTTTGTGAGTTTCTTTCTCAAGCCTGACAGCCCAGAAATGCTCAGTGAGCTGCACACCAGAACATTATGCCCATAGTCCTTACTATAAATTCAATTTCTGCAACTGATACACATCTCATTTTTTTTTGCTAATGTGACTTTATGCATGAGAGGATCTGTAGAGTGGCTTGAGATACCCTTAATGCAGCTTCCAAAATATATTAAAACAGGATTTTTGAATAAAAACTAGTTTCCTGCCAGCGCACCTCTCAGTCTGTGGCAACTCTCTTGACTGTCTGTCACAGACTCTTTTGGCTGTTTTGGTTGTGTATCAATAGTTACAGAATCATGGAATGGTTTTGGTTGGAAGGGGCCTTAGACATGGTCTAGTTCCAACCCCCTACCATGGGCCATCCAGAAGAGGTCACAAAGAAGATCCAAGGGCTGGAGCACCTCTACTGTGAAGACAGACTGAGAGTTCACACAGAATCACAGAAATATTCAGGTGGGAAAAGACCTCAAGATCACCAAGTCCAACGGCTAACCCTACCCTAGAAAGTTCACTCTGTGAAAGAAAAGTCTCTGGGAACACCTTAGAGCAGCCTTTCAGGATTTGAGTGGGACTCCAGGAGGGCTAGAAAGGAACTTTTAGCAAAGGCCTGGAGTGACAGGTCAGGGGATAATAGCTTCAAACTGGACGAAGCTGGACTGAGATGAGAGGTAAGGAAGAAATTCTTTCCCATGAGGCTGCTGAGACACTGGACTAGGTTGCCCAGAGGAGTGGTGGAGGGTCCAAGGCTGGAAGTTTTGAAAGTTAAGTTGGATGGGACCTTGAGCAAGCTGCTCTGGTAGGAGGTTTCCATGCCCACGGTGGAGGTGTAACTAGGTAGTCTAAATGGTTCCTTCCAACCCAAACCATTTTATGATTCTGTGGGTTACTCAATTCACTGGATTTGACTGAGATGCATTGTGTTAAACCCTCCACACCCTACCATGATTATACCTGCAAATTCAATTATTTGTAAACAGATAAGCAAATTCTGATTCCCTACTGACTCTGGTTTTCATGCACTGCAGGGACACATAAATTGTTTTTTCCAGTTCTGGTGGTTGTGTCTCATTTAAACCTTTAACAATATCTTTTTCAGCATCAATACTCCAGCTGTGAGAATGATCCTGCCCACAGAAAAATGTTATGATTATATATTGTGCCCTGAACTATCAATCAGCTCATTGAGAGCATTATAAGAATTAAATGAAAATATTTAAGATTTTTTTTTGGGGAGTCTTTCAGGTTTTCTAGTAGATCCATTTGTGAGAAGATGAGTCTGAGAACCAGAAGAGGAATAATTTGAAATATTAAAAAAAAAAAAAAAAAAAAAAAAAAAAAAAAAAAAGTCAATAGAAAATGAATACTTTTCACTGCTAAGCTTAGAAACAGATTACAATTGAGGATCTAAATAGACTGATACAGTGCCAGGGGAGGTTTAGGTTGGATATTAGGATAGATTTCTTTCCTACAAGGGTGGTCAGGCATTGGAAGAGGCTGCCCAAGGAGATGGAGGAGTCACTGCCCCTGGAGGTATTCAAGGAAGGTGTGGGTGTTCACGGAAGGTGTGGGCATAGTACTTTAGAACATGGTTCCACAGCCCTAGTGCTGTTGGGTTGAATGTTTGGCTTGATGATCTGGAGGCTCCCTTCCAACCCAGTGAAAACTGTGGATCTTAGAGGTCTCTTCCAGACAAGAAAAAAAAAAAAATCCATAATTCTGTGATTTTAAACCAAGCTTCCCAGAACTTGTGAAAAATCAACTTTATGAATCAACTCTTACATTTCTCTGAATCAGCTTACTCCCTGTTAGTTAACTGAAGATCAGGTTTGATAAACACAACATGGGAATATCCCTCATCCTGCACATGATCAGAAATGCACCATTATTTTTTCCTGAATTCCACCCACCCCACCCCACCCTTTTTAAGCTGGAAAGTGGCTGTGCTGAAAAGAAACACTGTAAGGCATAGCTATAAGGCATAGTGACATCTCAAAAACTCTAAGTAGCCAAGAATTTACTAATCGTCCTTTAAGAGTATTGAACAATGTGGAGAAAGGGAAAAGAAAAGGAAGAATAATTTTTGGGTTTTTTTTTTTTTATTCACATCAGTCTCTTCCTGTCTGGATAAAAGAGTGAAGTGAGGATTTATTAAATGAGATGGAAGAAGGTAATGAAAAGCAGCATGAAATCTACCCACCATGTGACCAATGCAAAACACATTAGAGAGCTAAAAAAGAAAGGCTTAAACTGTAAATATTCTCCAAAACCTAAAAAGAGTTTGTCAAAATTTATTGTAGCTGAGGGAAAAAAAAAAAAAAAAGGAAGAAAAAAAAAGAGCTGCTGAAGTGTGTTAAAATATATTCCACATACATAATGTATTAGTGTGGGGAGAAAGTGGAACAGGTTTCCCAGGGAGGTTGTGAATGCTCCCTTCCTGGAGGTGTTCAAGGCCAGGTTGAATGAGGCTTTGAGGAATCTGGTTTAGTGGAAGATATCTCTGCTGGTAGCATGGGAGTTGGAACTAGATGATCTTGAAGAGCTCTTCCATCCCAAACCATTCTATGAAACTGTGAATCTCTATTATCTATCTGCAAAGACTCTTTTTTTGGTCAAAAGGACCAGTGGGTCTCCTCCAACCTCCAAGGTTTTGTTCTGCTTCTCCTCATCAATCAGCCTTTTCCTTTCTCTTGGAATTTTCACCTTTGGGTTGAAATTTTAGCTACTTAGAATCATAAAATAGAATTATAGAATCATAAAATAGAATTGTAGAATCATAGAATTGTTTGGGTTAGAAAAGATCTCTAAGATCATTGAGTCCAACCATAAACCAAACACCACCACAGCCATTAAAATATGTTCCCAAGCACCATGTCCACGCATTTCTTGAACAGTTCCAAGAATGTTGACTCCAGCCTGGGCAGCCTGTTCCAGTGTCTAACTACTCCTTCAGTGAAGAAATTTTTCTTAATATTCAGCCTAAACTTCCCCTGGCAAAATTTCAGGGCATTTCCCCTCTTAATATCACCTGATAATAGGTAGAAGAGACCAACTCCCACCTCACTCTGACCTCCTTTCAGGGAGTTGTAGAGAGCAATGAGGTCTCCCCTCAGCTTCCTCTTCTGCAGACTAAATGAACCCAGTTCCCTCAGCTCAGTTGCCAACACCCACCTCACTGCAAATTTCTTTCTTGGAGCTGTAGAGAGTGAGGTCTCCTTTCAGCTTCCTTTTGCCCAGTTCTTTCAGCTGCTCCTCACCAGACCTGTTGTCCAGAGCCTTCACCAGCTGAACTGCATTGGAAAGAACCCTTAAAAATCATCTAGTCCTGCCCCCATCCCACACATGGGGACATCCCCAACTAGATCACTTCCCTCTGAGTGAATTTTAAAACAAGGAATTATCTTTTCCTATTCTAAAAATCAAAGCTAATTTTAGCTGAGAGCTAAATTTAGCCTAGTTATGAACCATTATTCTCAAGAATGATTTATGACCATGAGGACATTTTCTTGGCCAGCAGAAATCCCTAAGAACTTTTTAAGTAATTCAGTGCAGAAAGATCCAGAATCTACTGGGATACAGGAGGAGCTAGAAGCATAGGGGCTCCCCCAGACCAGGCAGGACTGCTCCTACCACTCCAACTCCAACAAAGGCAGGTTTGAAGGGCATTCCCAACCCTGAACTTTGAACACTTCCATGGGGATGGAGACAGACCAAGGTCAGGCTGGGGTTGGAACCAGGAGGTCTTTAAATTTGCTTCCAACCCAAAGCATTCTATGATCTTAAATATTATTAAAAATGCCTCTGATAAAAGTTTCTAAGGCTGATAAATGAATTCTAAGTAAAGTCTTCCGTTTGTTGATCTCTGTTGTTCTACAAGGAAGGGCAGGGATCCATCCAGAGGGAGCTGGACAGGCTGCAGAGGTGGGCCCAGGCCAACCTCATGACATTCAACAAGGCCAAGTCCAATTGTAAGGTCCTGCACCTGGGTAGGCACAATCCCAAGCACAAATACAGGCTGGGTGGTGAATGGCTGAGAGTAGCCCTGACGAAAAGGACCTGGGGGTCTGAGTTGATGAGAAACTCAACATGAACCTGCAGTGTGCACATGCAGCCCAGACAGCAACCAAGTCCTGGGCTGCATCGAGAGCAGTGTGGGCAGCAGGGCAAGGGAGGGGATTCTGCCCCTTTACTCTGCTCTTGTCAGACCCCATCTGGAGTACTGTGTGCAGTTCTGGAACCCTCAGCACAGGAAGGACATGGAAGTGTTGGAGCTGGTCCAGAGGAGGGCCACGAGGATGCTCAGAGGGCTGGAGCAGCTCTGCTGTGAGGACAGACTGAGAGAGTTGGGGCTCTGCAGCCTGGAGAAGAGAAGGCTTCGAGGGGACCTGATAGTAGACTTCCAGTATCTGAAGGGGGCCTACAGGAAGGCTGGGGAGGGACTATTGACAAGGTCTTGCAATGACAGGACAAGGGGCAATGGGTTTAAACTGGCAGAGGGGAGATTTAGTCTGGATGTCAGAAGAAAGTTCTTTGCAGTGAGGGTGGTGAGACACTGGCACAGGTTGCCCAGGGAGGTTGTGGCTGCTCCCTCCCTGGGGGTGTTCAGGGCCAGGTTGGAGGAGGCCTTGAGTGAGCTGTACTAGTGGGAGGTGTCCCTGCCCATGGCAGGGGGTTGGAACTAGATGATCCTTGAGGTCCCTTCCAACCTTATCAATCTATGATTCTATGGTTCTATGATTCTATGAATTGTTTATTCTGCTTTTAAAATGCCAGTCAGCAGTAGAAATATGAGCTGTCTTCTCTATGGAACAACTCAGATAAATAATTCTCTTAGTTAAAGGGGCCTGAAATCTAAGAGTTATGCATAGAAGTGTCATCCACTGAACTTGCTGAGTGGCTGGTGGGGTGAAGATGGAAAGATTGATGCTCCGATCTATAACACAGTGAACCAGAGCATAAAGAGAAACTTTTTGTACACTCAGTTCTTCCTTTTGGTGATATTTACAGTCACATTGAGTGCACCTGCAGCGAGTTTGTGGGTGACACCAAGCTGTGTAGTGTGATTGGCACACTGGAGGGAAGGGATGCATCCAGAGGGACTTGGACAGATTGGAGAGGTGGGCCTGTGCCAACCTCATGAAGTTCAACAAGGCCAAGTGCAAGATCCTGCACCTGGGTCGGAACAATCCCAAGCACAAGCACAGGCTGGATGAGGAGTTAGGGAAATAGCTGAGATTCTTCCAAGGGAGCAGATGCACATCTCGTGACAAAACTGTCTCTGCTTTGAAGAGCTACAAAAGAAATACACTGAAGAAGGGAATTTGTGACTGGGAGAAAGAAGAGGAATAAGATGGATGTAGTGGAAGCACATCCAAAAATGGTAACAGCACTTCCAGAAAGGAGTTGGAATTCTCTGCACATCTGAATGTCAGCTGTCCGAGTGAGATGTTAGTACTCATCCAGACAGCCTCTTGGTCTTACCCTAAGGGTAAACTCAATACTGTTGACTCACACAATTCCTGGTGTACCTCTCTGTCACCACCAGTTGCTGAGGGCTAAATTGTGCTCCTGGGTGATCTTATCCATAGAATCATAGGATAAAAATTGCACAGGATTGGAAAAGACCCTTTCAGATACTGAGGTGCAGCTAGAACATCTTCCCAGATCCTTCTCTTCTCCAGGCTGAATGACCTAAACTCGCTCAGCCTCTCCTTGTAGGGGTGGTGCTCCAGCTCTCTGATCATCTTTGTGGCCTCCTCTGAACCCTCTCCATCAGCTCTAAGTCCTTCTTCTGTTGCCCCAGAGCTGGACATAGTACTCCAGTTAAGGTCCCACCATCACTCTTTGAAGTGAGATCACTGCCAATTTATCTCAGTGTGAAACTTTACTATTGCATGTTTGGAACACCTTTTAAAACCCTTTTAATTTGGACATGAGGGGTAGGAACCACTGTAATGTGTGTGTTTATACCATGGTGCTGCTGTTCAGAAGGTAGTTGGAACGAGCTGCTGGAAGCAGACATTACAGGTTGTTTTTTCTGCTGACAGAAGTCAAATGAAATGACCTTCTTTTCATCTGCTGTTCTTTTCTGCTTTTGAAGTGACTTCTTTTTGAAGAGATGATCCATTTATCAGTCCAATCAGCATGAAAGTCACACAGTTATTTAATAAAAACCTCAGCAGTTTGCTGTAAGGTGGAATGTGCAAGCTCCAGCCACTTGCAGTATTTCTGTTAAACAAATTAATCATAAGATCACAGAATTGTTTGGGCTGCAAAAGACCTCTAAGACCTCCGAGTCTAACCTTCAACCCAGCACCACCATGACCATTAAACCATGTCCTCAAGTGCCACGTACACGTATTGCTTGAGCATCTCTGGGGATGGTGACTCCACCACCTCCCTGACAGACTGTTCCAATAGCTGACTCCTCTTGCAGGAAAGAAGTTCTTGCTAATATCCAAACTAAACCTTTTCTGGCACAACTTTAGGCCATTCTCGCTTGCAAACGAGGGACAAGGGACCAACACCCATCTGACTGCAACTTTCTTTCAGCGAGTTGTAGAGAGCAATGAGGTCTTAGAATCATAGAATCATAGAATGGTAAGGTTGGAAGGGACCTCAAGGATCATCTAGTTCCAACCCCCTGCCATAGGCAGGGACACCTCCCACTAGTACAGGTTACTCAAGGCCTCATCCAATCTGGCCTTGAACACATCCAGGGAGGGAGCAGCCACAACCTCCCTGGGCAACCTGTTCCAGTGCCTCACCATCTTCTCTCAGCCTTCTCTTTTTCAGACTAAACAACCTCAGCTGCACCTCCTCAGACCTATCCTCCAGACCCTTCACCAACTTTGCCCTTCTCTGGACAGTTTTAAAAGTGAAAAGCTTAGAAAAGTTGGTATGACAGCTGTATCCACCTTGAAAAGGGCTCCCTGTAGCCAAAAACAGGAATGAAGGGAGTAAATGTCTTTAAGATGTGTTGTTTCCCCCCATTTTTCTGATTATTCTTTATTAGATTGACTAATTTATAACAACTGTTTTGTAACAAAAGATTAGTGTGTCTAATGGTGTTCCCCAGGGGTCAGGACTGGGTCCAGTCTTGTTCAACATCTTAATAAATGACATGGATGAAGCGACAAGTGGCCCCTAAGCCAGTTTGATGATGGCACAAGACTGTGAAGAGTCCCTGACATCCTGTCAGACTGGGCTGCTGTCTGGTGAGACATGGACAGGCTGGAGAGTTGGACAGAGGAACTTCATAAGGGGCAAGTACAGAGCCCTGTACATGGGAAGGAATAACGCTCTGCACCAGTACAAGTGAGGGGTTGACCTGCTGAAAAGCAACTCTGCAGAGGAGAACATGGACATGCTGCTCAACAACAAAATCACCATGAGCAAGCAATGTGCCCTTGTGACCAAGAAGGCAAATGCTCTTCTAGAATGCATCAAGAAGATTGTGGCCAGCAGGCCAGGGGAGGTTCTTCCTCCTCTGCTCTGCCCTAGGGAGGTCCTATCTAGAGTATTGTGTTCAGTTCTAGGCCCCTCAATTGACAAGAGACACAGAAGTACTGGAGAGAGTCCAGTGGAGGCTATAAAGATGCTGAGGTGCCCACACCATCTCTGTGACAAAGAAAGGCTGAGAGACCTGGGGCTGTTAACTGGAGAAGAGCATTCTAAGAGGAGATCTTCAGAGTGCTGACCAATAGCTAACCATTGGACTCATGAGGATGGCACTGGGATCTTTTAGGTGGTCACCAGAGAGAGAACAAAACCCAAGAGGTACAAACTAGAACACAGGAAGTTTCACTTGAACTTAAGGAGAAAATTCTTTACTTTGAGGGTGCCAGAGAGTTGTGGAGTCTCCTTTTCTGGAGCCTTTCAAAACCCACCTGAACACTGCAATCCTGGACACCCTGTTGTGGGTGAACCTGCCTTAGGAGATAGTTAGACTCAATGATCCCCAAAGGTTCCTTCCAATCCCTACCATACTCTGTTTCAGTGATGAAGTGGAATTGTTAGGCTGGTGGAATCCAGAGCTAGCAGGCAGAAAAAAAGCTCATTGAAATTGCTAGAGCAATTTTATTACCAATGCTTGAAGTTTGGGCTTGGTGATCTTAGAAGCCTTTTCCAATCTTAATGTTTCTTTCTGCAGCAACTGAAGCCATATTTTTGTGTGAGAAGCTACATCATATCAATACAGGAGCTGATAAAGGTCATCTATTTTTTAAATGTATACATAATCAGAATTAATTCAATCCAACAGTATGAATTTTATGCTCCTCTTCCTTCAGAAGAACTGGGTTTTTAATATCTAATTCAGAATTAATAATGCAGCAGGAGTGGATTCATTATCTCCTGTGTCAAAATCCTTCTTAATAAGTGAAATAAGGGGAGAGAGAAAGCATGAATAAAAAAGAAGAGTTTCAGTGACTAAATTACTCCTGTCCTCATCAATTCCAGGGAAGAAAATTTTTAGCTACCCCAGGAACTGATTGGTAAGGTGGCAAAAGGAGAGAGCATGGAAAAGTTCCTACACTTGCACCATCAGTATATTCTCAGAGCAGAAGAAGAGCAAAGAAGGAAAAAGTTAAGTAAAATACAGAAATATAAATTTTAATTCCAGTATACTTTTTTTATTTTCCCCACACTGGTAGAAATGTTTATGCTTCATTCACCCATGTGGAGTTGACTGTTCCTATTCAGTGTCTAGTCTCCCTGTTATCACACCACAATGTTATGGAAACTAACTGCTCAAACTCACCATCCCTCCTTCGAGGTGTTCAGTGCCAGGTTGGATGAGGTCTTGAGCAACCCAATATAGTAGAATGTGTCCCTGCCCATGGCAGGGTGTTGGAACTAGGTGATCATTTAATCACAGAATCACAGAATGTGATGGTTTGAATGGGACCCCTAAAGATCATTGACTCCATCTCCCCTGCCAAAGCAGGGGCAGGATACACAGGAACACATCCAGGTTGGTTTTGAAAGTCCCCAGGGAAGGAGCCTCCACAACCTCTCTGAGCAGCCTGTTCCAGTGCTGCATCAACATTACCATTAAAAAGTGTCTCCTCATGTTGAGGTGGAACCCTTTGTGTTCTAGCTTGTACTTGTTGTTCCTTGTCCTGTCACTGTGCATTACTGATAAGACACTGACACCTTCATCTTGACATTAACCCCTCAGATATTTATAGACATTGATCAGATCCCCTCTCAACCTTCTCTTTTGAAGACCAAACATCCCCAGGTCTCTCAATCTCTCTTCACAGTAGAGATGTTAGAGTCCCACTGGCATCTTTAAGTTCTCTTCCAATCGATACCATTGTATGAATCTGTGCATGCTTAATAGAAGATAACTGTGAAGCTAACTTCTTGCTTTCATATCCAAAGGAATATCTTTAGACTTCACAGTTAGCTCCTATTTGTTTCCCTGTATTTAATTCTTCTGACCTGGAGTGCTAGGAGCCATAGAATCATTGAGCAGTTTGGGTTGGAAGGGACCTTCAAAATCATTTATTCCCAACCTCCCTGACATAGGAAGCAACACCTCCTAATGGAGCAGCTTGATCAAGGCCCCAGCCCAACACTTCCAGCCTTGCAGCCTCCACAACTTTTCTGAACAACCTGTTCCACTGCCTCACCACCCTCAGGGTGAAGAATTCCTTCCGTACATGTCTCATCTCAATCCAGCTTCATCCAGTTTGAAACCATTGTCCCTCATCCAGTTACTTCATGCCTTTGTCACAAGTCCCTCCTCAGCTCTCCTGCAACCTGCTTCAAATCCTGGAAGACTGTTGGAAGCTCTCCCCAGAGCTTCTCTTCTCCAGGCTGAAAACCCCAATTCTCTCAGCCTATCTTCATAGCAGAGGTGCTCCAGCCTATCTTTGTGGCCATCTTTGTGGCCTCCTCTGGATCCACCCTAACAGTTCCATGTCCTTCTTATGTTGAGGGCCTCAGAACTGGACGCAGGACTCCAGGTGGGGTCTCAGCAGAGCAGAAGGGCAGAATCCCCTCCTGCCATCGGCTGCTCATGCTGCTGTGGTTGCAGCTGAGGATAGGGCTGTTTTTTGAGATGGGAGCATATATTGCCAGCTCATGTTGAGCTTCTCACCATCCAACACCCCCAAGTCCTTCTCCTCAGTACTGCTCTCCATCCATTATCCTTTCTGACTGGAGTTGTGATTAGAGAGTGAGAGTCTACAGTAGCTTAGACAACATCGGCCAGTGAATTGCTTACTACCAGGTAACTCGTTCCCCTCTATGCTGTCCAAAGTCACAAAGTCTATTTGCAGAACTATATCTCTGTGTAACCTTTGTTTCTGCCTTAGTGTGCAATGTCTGAGTGTCCTGAATTTGGGAAGAGTAAGTAGAATTGTAAACAGGGAGTTTGCATAAGGCCCTGTTGGATTTACTTCCTACTGTGTGCATCTTCTTTTTGTGTTGTTCCCATAGTTAGCTGATCTATTTATTTATCACTTAGACCTTACTCCATCTGAGCTGTATCAGTAGGGGGAGCTTTAAGACCCACCAACCAAAATTGAGCCAAAATTGGTTTTGCATTCCGCTACTGAAAACTTAAAATGCCCGAGGGCTGCAGTGTTAAACACATTGCTCTGCTCAGTGAATGGTAGCATGGAGATTTCTACAAATGTTTGCTTCCAAAGCACTTGTAGGGTGCCTATAATCACCTTGTCCTTTGTAACATTGATTTTTAATATATATGGGTTAACCTGGGATATTTTATAACCCAGCTGAACAGCTCCTGGTAGTAAATATCACAAAGGGCTGGACGTGAATAGTTTGTGTATCCTGAAACAGAAAATCATTTGCTTAAATAAACTCATACTGAGCAGAGTAATTGATGGCTTCTTTACCCCCTGAAGTTCCATGAAATGACTTTGCTTTTATATAGTAATTAAAATCTACCAACAACTATTTTATTGTCTCTGGTTGTCAAGAATTGTTCCCAAAATCAAATCAGAGACAAAACTGCTGAACGTTGTATTATCTGCCCATTAGAGCTTGTAGGTTTGTAGTGAAGAAAGACCAACTGCAGGCTTTTAGTAAAGACAATTTAAAGGCTTGGATGAGCAACTGAATGATTTCAGGACCCTTTTATAATGCTTACCTGTGTCCATCTACTACTTAAACAACAAGATCTTGAAGTCTTGGTTATTCAATCATAAAATCATAGAATCACAGAATGGTAAGGTTGGAAGGGACCTCAAGGATCATCTACTTCCAACACCCTGCCATGGGCAGGGACACCTCCCACTAGCACAGCTCATGCAAGGCCTCCTCCAACCTGGCCTTGAACACCTCCAGGGAGGGAGCA
>VWZE01007825.1:162697-174242 GCA_013396675.1 Eubucco bourcierii
GAGTTCACCCCTGAGCCTCCTCTTCTCCAGGCTAAACACCCTCAGCTCCCTCAGCCTCTCCTCACAGGGCTGTGCTCCAGGCCCCTCACCAGCTTTGTCACCCTTCTCTGGACACATTCTGGTACCTCAACATCTCTCTTGAATTGAGGGGCCCAGAACTGGACACAGCACTCAAGGTGTGACCTGACCAGTGCTGAGTACAGGAACAGAATAACCTCCCTTAGTCCTATTT
Source organism: Eubucco bourcierii (assembly GCA_013396675.1). Lineage (NCBI taxonomy): Eukaryota > Metazoa > Chordata > Aves > Piciformes > Ramphastidae > Eubucco > Eubucco bourcierii. The sequence continues at coordinate 162,930 of VWZE01007825.1, forward strand.
GCCACACTCTTCCTGATCCAGGCCAGGATGCCATTGGCTCTCCTGCCCACCTAGGCACACTGCTGGCTCATGTTCAGCTACTATCTACCAGCATTCCCAGGTCCCTCTCTGCCTGGCTGTTCTTCAGCCACTCTGTCCCCAGCCTGTAACACTGCTTGGGGTTGTTGTGGCCAAACTGTAGAACCCTACACTTAGCCTTGTCAAGTTCCAACCTCCCTATGATGGGCAGGGACACCTCCCGATTGACCAGGTTGTTCAAAGCTACATTCAACCTGGCCTTGAACACCTACAGGGAGGGGGCATCCACAACCTCCCTGAGTAACCTGTTCCAGTGTCTCACCACCCTCACTGTAATGAATTTCTTCCTCATCTCCAGTCTAAATCTCCCCTCTTCCATACCAAAACCATTACCCCTCACCCTGTCACTACAAGCCCTTGTAAAAAGTCCCTCCCCAGCTTTCTTGTAAGCCACATTCAGGTACTGGAAGCCTATTATAGGGTTTTGGAAATATTTATCTAAGCCTGAAGAAAAGGAGGTTGAGAGGAGACAATATTGCTCTCTACAGCTATCTGAAAAGAGGTTGTAGTGAAGTCAGCGTTGGCCTCTGTTCCCAAGTACCTAACAACAGGACAGGAGGAAATGGCCTGAAATTGTGCTAGGCAGAGGTTTAGATTGGATGTTACAAAGAATTTCTTTCCTGAAAGAGTTGTCAGGCATGGTGGAGTCACCATCCCTGGAGGTGTTCAGAAAACACATAGACATGGCACTATGAGGCATGGTTCAGTGGCCAAGGCAGTGTTGGGTCAACAGTTAGACTTGATGATCATAAAGGTTTTTTGCTGTCTTAATGATACTATGATTCTAGGAAATTTGTGTATATGAAAGTGGATGTTTGGAAATCAGCTAAGAAATAGTAAAGGATTCTATAAGGAACATGAATATAAATAATGTGCATTGAGTTTCATAGTCAGTCTATTTAGATAGAAGAAAAGGAAGCTGCAGGAGAGCTGGAGAGGGACTTTTGACAGAGGCATAGAGTGACAGGATGAGGGAGAATGGCTTCAAACTGGAAAAAGCTGGATTGAGGTGAAACATGAGAATTAAATTCTTCCCCAGAAAGGTGGTGAGGCACTGGAACAGGTTGCCCAGAGAAGATGTGGAGGTTGCAAGGCTAGAACCATTGAAAACCATGTTGTCTGGGGCCTTGGGCAAGCTGATGTAGTAGGAGGTCTCCCTGCCCACATAATGCGTCTTCCAACTAGATTATTCGTAAGGACTCAATGATCTTAGAGGACTTTTCCAACCAAAAAAAAGTTATGTAATTCTTTGATTCAATGATTCCTTGACCTGTTGGCATTAAAAAAATAAAAATAAATCTCATTGAGTTATGAAGTATTTCTAGTTTGGCTGTAGGGTACCTTGGTGTTTTCACACTGCATGCTACTCAATGTGTGTTCTGTCCATGAGATATGACTTTGCTTGTCTCCTAGATAAATGTTGTGTTTCCATGTATCTCTTAATTTGCCTTTTCTTTTTTTTCTTTTTTTTTTTTTTTTTTAAAGATCTGTATTATTTTGGAAGACTCATTCAGGATAAAAATACTCAAAATGTCTTATTTATTTATTTATTTATTTATTTATTTATTACATAGAAAGAATTTATTCCATCCCAATTTATTCCATTAATAGCAAACAATGGTCACAAAGGGCCACTGAAAAGTAGCAAAGGTTTTTCTAATTGATAAGTAGAATGGAAGTGTCATAAGAAGATACCCAAAAGGCCAGAAAAATTGCACATATTTTAATAAATTGACTAACCTACCTGTTCTACTTTCATTCTAAATCAAATAATTTGCAGTGCAAAACAAGTTTAGGTTTACCTTTCCTTTTCCCAATGTGCCTGAAATGTATTTAATTTATCAAGTTGCTCTTTTGCCTCTTTATGGTTGAATCCCAATTTCCTTTTTAATGAAAATGTCTAAAATCATAAGCGAAAGTGAACCATCATTTGGGTATAACTGAGATATTGATTCTTTAATTGCCAACGAGAAGAAGTTCAGAAGTATCTGCATAAATGTATGTTAAGTCACATATTTGCTTAAAAAACCAACAAGTATAAACTGGTGAGAAGTTGTCATATCTAGTGAGACACAGCATTACTTTGGGAAATAGCTAAATTACCCAGCAAAAGATTAAAATTTATTATTTAAATCAGGACTCACTGCTTCCTTCCTTACCCTTCACAATGAAAGACCTCCAGAGAAATGCAAATAATTCTACCCAATGAGCTGGAGCAACCAACAGCTTTAGGATCAGAAGTGAGTTGCCTGAATTTCTGTTCATAAACAAACAAAAGATTAGTGAGGCTTTCTGCAGAGAATTTAGATTAAGGAAGAAAGGAAGAAAGAAAATATTCTTTTTTTCTTGTTTGTGTATGTTATTTTGTTGGTTTGGTTTGTTTTTTCATTTATTTATTTTATATATAGGCATGTGGGTTTTCTTGGTTGGTTTTATTTTGTTGTGGGTTTTTTGTTGTTGTTGTTGTTTTGTTTTTGTTTTGAATACCCTGAGCATATATTTTATTACTCTCTACAGTTACCTAGTTGCAATGAGGCGAAAGTTGGTCTCTTCTCCCTAATGTCAAGAGATACAAGAGGAAATGGCCTTTAGTTGAACTATGAGAGGCTTAGGTTGGATAGTAGGAAGAAATTCTTTCTTGCAAGGGTGTTCAGCCATTGGAATAAGCTGCCCAGGGATGTGGTGGAGCCACTGTCCCTGGAGGCGTTCACAAAATGTGTGGACATGGCACTTTAGGACACGGCTTAACAGGCATGGTGGTGTTTGGTTGAATATTGGACTTGATGATCTGGAGGCTCCCTCCCAACCCAATGAAAACTGTCAATCTGTGAATCTTAGAGGTCTCTTCCAACTAAAACAATGGCATAATTCTGTGATTCTAAACCTAGCTTTACAGAAGGTGAAGGAGTGGTTAGACATTGGAACAGGCTGCCCATCCCTGGAAGTGTTCAATAAACATATGGACGTGGCACTTTGAAACATGGTTTAAAAGCCATGGTGGTGGTGGGCCTATGGTTGGACTCAGTGATCTCACAGCACTTTTCCAACTGAAATAATTCTATGCTTCTATGTTCAGTGGACACAAGATATATTATAAAGATGTCTAGGCAGCAGGATGACAGAGAGAATTCTCCCTGCTCTGCTTCACTTTGGTGGGGCATTGCCTGGAGTTCTCTGTCCAGCTCTGGAGTTTCTAACAGAAGAAGGACATGAAATTGTTGGAGCCAGTCCAAAGGAGGCTACAAAGACAGGCTGAGTGTTGGGATTGTCAAGCCTGGAGAAGAGAAGGCTCCACAGAGACTCTCTAGCAGCCTTCCAGGATCTGAAGTGGGCTCCAGAAAAGCTGGAGAGAGACTTTTGACAAAGGCTTGTGACAAGATGAGGGGTAGTGACTTCAAACTGGATGAAACTGGGTTGACATGAGACATGAAGAAACAATTCTTCCCCATTAGGGTGGTGAGGCACTGAAGCAGGTTGCCCAGAGAAGCTGTTGATGTGACAAGACTGGAAGTGTTGAAAACTGTGCTGGGACCTTCCATGTCCCTGCCCATGGCAAGGGAGTTGGAACTAGGAGATTTTGAAGGCATCTTCCAACTCAAAACATTTTATGATTATGTTTATCTTGTGCTAACCTTGTTCATAGAAGATAAATTCTATCTGATTTTTTGCATCTTAACATCAGTTACAAAGACACACCTGGAGACTTAAAATTCTGGTTCCATTTATTGCCTAGATTTCCACAGAATTCTCTTTTTGAGCAGAGCTTTGGTATGTGTCTAAGAAATTATTTTAAGTGTTGCTGACTTCCAGAGGTCCCTTCCAAAAATGGCTGGACATTTCTGATCCATGCAGTTTCCTGAAGTGATGGTTTGCAAACAGCACCAAGCTTTCAATGTACCTCCTCCTTGGTTCCTGAGGAATAATTTGCATCTTCAGAGACACCAACCTGTAGTCCCTGGTATGATGATCTCTCCCTTGAGACAGGGCTTGTGGCTCAGTAAACAGGCTTTGCACTTAAACAGGTATGTAGTTTCCACTAGGCTTTTGATCTGATGTGGGATTTTGGGGGGCAAATTTGTTTTATTTTTTTATGCACTGTTACTGCCCAAGGGTCTCTACAAGAGTATCCAGGTGGTCAAAGATACAGCTCAGGACACACTTCAAGAAAATTAAAAGAAAATTTAATTCAGTAGTAATCCTTTGGAGTAAAATGTTTTGATTCCTGTGTGGCCTGCTCAAGCTGATCCTGCTTTGGCAGTGATGCTGGACTCATAGAATCATAGAATGGTGAGGTTGGAAGGGACCTCAAAGATCACCTAGTTCCAATCCCCTGCCATAGGCAGGGACACCTCCCACTAGTACAGGTCACTCAAATCCTCGTCCAGTCTGGCCTTGAACACCTCCAGGGAGGGAGCAGCCACAACCTCCCTGAGCAACCTGTGCCAGTGCCTCACCACCCTCACTGCAAAGAACTTTCTCCTAACATCCAGTCTAAATCTCCCCTCTACCAGTTTAAACCCATTGCCCCTTGTCCTGTCATTGCAAGACCTTGTAAGTAGTCCCTCCCCAGCCTTCTTGTAGGCCCCCTTCAGATACTGGAAGGCTACTATCAGGTCTCCTGGAAGCCTTCTCTTCTCCAGGCTGAAGAGCCCCAACTTGTCACTGGTCTGCAGGTGGACATTGTGCCGTTGGTCACCACTCTCTGTGTGCGGCCATCCAGCCAATTCCTTATCCAGCAGTGCTCCACCCATCAAGTCCATGTTTTTCCAGTTTGGTGACCAGGATGTCATGTGGGACAGAGTCAAATGCCTTACTCATTTATATATACTCATTACTCACATACAGGTCCAGGTAGATGACATCAGTTGCCCTTCTCTTGTCCACTATCACTGTGAGTTCTTCATAAAAACCCACCAAATTTGTCAGGCATGACTCAATGATCTTTTGAGATCCCTTCCAAAATCTACCACTCTATGACCTTGTACATTTATATATTAAAACACATCAACATTTTTGATTTATGTAAGTACAGGAAAATCTGTTATGAAAGTATGTGAATTTAGAGGAGCAAGCTATCATATTACTTCTTAGTAATGGGCAGAAAGCTTAAATGTTTCTCTGGAATTGTCATTCATATCAGCACAAAAAGACTAACTAGCATTTTTTCCTTCTGGTATTGTCCCAAATCCAAGCAGCTTCATGGAACCTAAATGCATGGATGCAGTCAAAGAATGATTGTTTCCTTGTCATTAGCCACTTACAGTCTGCTTTGCATCATGAATAAAATATGACTGTCAAATAATTATCCATCATGCAGTTAAAAGGAGTAGCAAGTAATGAGGCTGCTCGGTAGCTAAAGGATGAAAAGTCCAGTTCAAAGTGAAGTTTTAAATTCATATTTGGATTTTGAGGAAAATGGCTAGGTTTGGTTTGGGTTTCAGATTCAGATAAACCCAGTATCTTCTAGCAACATTTTAGAATCATAGCATCACAGAATGGTTTGGGTTGGAAGGGACTTTTAAGATCATCAAGCCAAACTGTTCTCAAACACTACTATGTCTGGTGCTAGACCGTGTGCCTCAGCTCTGCATCTCCACCTCTTCAAAACACTTTCAGGGATGGAAATTCAACCACGTCTCTGAGCATCCTGTTCCAGTCTTTGAGAATCCTTTCAGTAACGATATTTCATAGAATCATAGAATGGTAGGGCTGGAAGGGACCTCAAAGGTCATCTAGTTCCAACCACCTGCCATAGGCAGGGACACATCCCACTAGTACAGGTCACTCAAGGCCTCCTCCAACCTGGCCTTCAACACCTCCAGGGAGGGAGCAGCCACAACCTCCCTGGGAAGGTTCTTCTAAGATCCAACCTAAACCTCCCCTTGTGCAGCTTGAGGTCATTTCCTCTCATCCTATCACACATTACTGGGGAGAAGAGACCACCCCCACCTGTCTCCAACCTCCTTTTGGGGAGTTGTAGAGAGACAGAAGGTCTCCTCTTTCCTTCTCTCACAGTCTTCAATATTGCTGAACACTGTCCTTCAACCTACATTTACACTTGGTCATCTTAAAACTCTTTTCCAACCTAAATAATTGTGTGATTCTATTTCTCTCTTGCTCTTGTAATCAAGAGGTATCCTGCTCTGCTGTAGATGCTGCAAGCAGCCAGCTAAGTGGAAACAAAAATCTTTATGTTTTGGCTGACAATTAATTTTTTTTTCTGGTTTAATATTTATTTGGATATTCAAGGCTTCTTAGGCAAGCAGTACCAAATCATAGAATTATAGAATCATAGAATCATGAAATGGTTTCAGTTGGAAGGGTCCTTTAAGATAATCTAGAGCCAAACCACTTGCCATGGGCAGGAAGACCTCCCAACAGACCAGCTTGTTCAAGGCCTCATCCAACCTGACCTTGAACACTCCCAACCTTAAAACCTCCACAACTTCCTTTGGCAACCTGTTCCAGTGTCTCACCATTCCCACTGTAAACAGTTTCTTCCTAATCTCTCATCTAATTCTCTCCTGTTCCAGCTCAAAGCCATTCCACTTTGTGCCATTATTACAAGCCCTTGTAAAAAGTCCTTTCACCCTTCTTGTATGCACCCCTCAGGTACTGGAAGACCATTAGAAGGTCTCCTCAGAGACTTCTCCACTCTAAAATAAAACAAAATCACCAATTCTTCACAATATACCTGACTTTCAAGTGAACAGAGGGTTCCTAAATCACCCCAAATATCACAGATTTGGTTGGACCCTACCATACCTGTCTTGCAAGTATCTCTTCTGCTTGATAGGATGGCAAAAAGTCAGAATCAAAGTCTCAGCAGTGAAATTAGAATCATGGAATTATTAATGTTGGAAAAGCCCTGTAAGCTTATCCAGTCCAACCATTAACCAAACATTTCCAGTAAACCATGTCCCAGATTGCCATGTCTACATGTGTTTTGCAACTCCCCCAGGCCAGGGATGGTGGTTCTGCAGTACCTACCTGATGAGTATCTTTCACCAAAACTCCATTTTTTTAATAGCTACCAGGCAATATTTATATTGCAGAGCAATCTCAAATAAATACCACTTGACATTTCAGTGTTATTTAGAGCCAAAATAGGCTAATTGGCTTCAGTTCCTCTGAAAAGGAGGAGAACAAAACCTTCTGGAGGTAAATCAATTTGTAGAGCATATCTGTTAGTATCTGTGCAGGACTTAATTACTAAAAAGCAACCCAAGAGTGTGTAAACAATTCCCCTGTTTACAGCCCTCAGCTCCTTCCTGACTCACACAGACATAATTCCAAATAAATAAATGAAACCATTTTAACTCTCTTCACTCCTTCTTCTGAAGTCTCATCACAAGTAAATGTTGAGGAAAATGGCATTAAAATATTCCAGTATCTGAAGGGGGCCTACAGGAAGGCTGGGGAGGAACTACTTACAAGGTCTTGCAATGACAGGACAAGGGGCAATGGGTTTGAACTTGCAGAGGGGAGATTTAGACTGAATGTTAGCAGGAAGTTCTTTCCAGTGAGGGTGGTGAGGCACTGGCACAGGTTGCCCAGGGAGGTTGTGGCTGCTCCCTCCCTGGAGGTGTTCAAGGCCAGGTTGGATGAGGCCTTGAGTGAGCTGTACTAGTGGGAGGTGTCCCTGCCTATGGCAGGGGGTTGGAACTAGATGATCCTTGAGGTCCCTTCCAACCTTACCATTCTATGATTCTATGATTTCAATCATAGAATTTGATGTCCAAGGAGGCCAACAGCATCCTGGCCTGTAAAAAGAATCATAGAAATAGTTTCTTTCTGTTCCTGAGATAATTGTGTCTTTGGTTAGGCTTTCTTCAGAGCTTTGAAGTTTAAACACTCAACAGCATAATGAACCACAAAAGCAGAAACTCCTGAGGAAATATGGAACAAGAATGGATGAGATGGGATGTAGGCATCAAGCACTGGGAGAGCTGGCTGTGACTTTCAAAGGCCAATGCACAAATAACTACAGGTGTCAGCTATGGTCTGCAGAGACCTGGAATGCTGCTTTGCCTTTCTTTACAGTGAGGGTAGTGCCTCATCACTCCTTCAAGGTCAGGTAGGATGAGGCCTTGAGCAAGCTGCTCTGGTTGAAGGTGTCCCTACTGTGCTGGTTTGAGGCTAACTAGAATATTTTAATAGAGAAAATTACACTATAGGCTGTGAAAGGTAAACATGGTGATGTGTACTTCACTCACAAGCTTGCTGAGAAGTTTGGGGAAAATAACCAAAACATAGATAAGTCAGTCTTGGTCTGTCTCTCTGGGGGCACAGCGTCTTGGGCGGTCTAGCTTCTGGCTCCTCTTTGTGGAGGAACCTCACTAACCACTTTTCTTCTAACCCCCCTGGCCAATCCTCCTAATTTACCTTGCACGTAAGGTAAACCTTGCGGTAAGGTACAGGGGTGGGGAGAAGGTGGAAGGGTGGTTGGGAGCCCCTCCTGGGGGCTCTGATTTCTGGGAGGGGAGTTGTGTTGCTGTATTCCCTTTAACTTGTCTATTTCTGTAACTATTCCTGTCTATAGTGTCTATCTCTGCTTGTACATTGTGCTGAGCTGTAAATAGAGCTTCAGTCCTTACCTTCCAGTTGGCTGAGTTCTAGTCTGGGTCATTTTGCAAAGTGTGTGTGTGTGAACTCCCAAACCATTACACCTGCCTATGGCAGTGATGTTGGAACTAGATGATCTTCAAGGTCCCTTCCAACACAAGCCATTCTGTGATTAAATGGTTACAATCAAGCATAGGATGGAACTCATCTCCATCTCCTTTTCTACGAGATAGCAAGTTTGCAGAAAAAAATTAAAAGCTCCCTTCCAACCCAAACCATGATTCTTCTTCTTTTCCTCCCAAGAAAGAAAATCTGCACAAACCACTGAAAACTATGAGGAACTTGGCAGAAGATCTCAGATCTCAGAGGAAAAGAAAATTCAGGAGAGCAGTTTGCATCTGAAAACCAGACAGCATTAGATTTTATAATATGCCTATCTCAATATGTTTCTATAATATATTTTCTCCCCCCAGATCCTGGCATGATAAGTAATTAGATACAGCAGAAAGGACACTTTAATTTATCTGCCATTTCCAGGACTAATGAAAATGTTTCTGTGTCATCCATAGCAGTAGATAATGTAATCTAACTAAAATCCCCAGCTACACCAATGGCTTAAGCACAATCTTAATGTGTTAAAAAAAAAAAAAGTTCCACTTGGTCTTCTGCCAAAATAAATCTTTCACAAAGGACATCATAAATGGTATGATGAGGAGAAAACATGATCTCTAAGGAGCAATCAGGTTTATTTAGATGGAAAATGAAAAAGTGTGAGGAGCATAATGTTTGCTTTGCAATATATCCAGTCCTAAATACAACGGCAAAAAACAACTCTTCCTGTCTGCTCTGTTTGCTTTGCTGATTTGCAGAATCATAGAATCATTTTGGTTGGAAAAAAAAAAAAAATAATTAAGATCATTGAGTCCAGCCATTGTCTGACTTTACCAAGTCTGATTGCTAAACCATGTTCCTCAGTACCACATCTCTGCTTCTTTGGAACACCTCCAGGAGTGAGGATTCAACCATCTATCTGGGGAGTAATTCTTCTTCATGAGGGCAGTGAGGCACTGGACCAGGTTCCCAGAGACATTGTGGAGGCACCAAGACTGCAAGTCTTCAAAGTAAGGTTGGATGAGTCCTTGAGTGAGCTGATCCAGTGGAAGGTGTCCCTGTTCATGGTATGAAAGTTGGAACTTCATGATCTTGAAGGTCCTTTTCAATCCAAACCATTCTACGAATCTATGATTCTATGAATTCTTCTTTTTTTTTTTTTTAATTTTTTGTGGTGTCTCATCTCTAACCACTGCATCATGATCTTGAAGGTCCTTTTCAATCCAAACCATTCTACGAATCTATGATTCTATGAATTCTTCTTTTTTTTTTTTTTTATATTTTGTGGTGTCTCATCTCTAACCACTGCAAAAGTATTATCAAAACATAGTGGTTAAGGCTGTTGATTTCTCCACTGCATTAAAACTGGCTTGTTGGCATGAATCAGAAAGTGCTGTATGATCCATTAGCTGTGAAAGGCTTTAAATAATTGATTTGCAGCATGGGGGATTAACATGGAATCTCATTAACCAAGAAACTTTGCTATAGTTTTCATTTAAATAGAACTTACCCTTTGGAAATTGCTTCAGAGGGGGGAAAAAAATCTATAGCTGTCTCAACAGTAACTCATTACCGCTCACGTTGCAAAACCTCCCTTCTGTTATGCATCCATGATTATCTGTTTGTTAATTGAACTGAAGTCTGACATGGTAACAAACCTATGGTACATCCTGGGCATATATTCTTTGATCAAAATATTTCATTGAGGTATATTGGGTTTTATTTCTTTTTCATTTTTTTTTAATTAAGAAAAAAAAAAAAAGAGCGATTGTAAGGCATTGGAACATGATACCTGAGAAGGTGGTGGACTCACTGTCCCTGGATCTTAGAGGTCGTTTTCAACCCAATACTATGATGGTGAAGTTAAGCCACACAAACTAAACTAGAGCTCCTGAATATTTTAATGAAAGAGAGAAGGAAGGGGCTGATTGGGACCCAGTGTAGACACTTTTAAACATATATCTGCCCCTTGGACAACTATGCTTTTTCTCCTTAATAGCAGCTCTCTGAATGTTTCAGAGGAGGCAGAAGAAAAAGATGGCTTTCCTTAGGACAAGATATCACTTTGAGTTGTAAAGGTCTTCCCTCTTTCATCTGGAGACCAGTGACAAGTGGCATCTGTCAGTGGCCAGTGCTGGGACTAATGCTGTTTATCATCTTTGTCAGTGACATGGACAGAGGAATCAGTGCACCCTCAGCAAGCTTGCTGATGACATCAAGCTGTGTGGCACAGTCGACTTGCTAGAGGGCAGGGATCCATCCAGAGGGACCTGGACAGGCTGCAGAGGTGGGCCCAGGCCAACCTCATGAGATTCAACAAGGCCAAGTGTAAGGTCCTGCACCTGGGTAGGCACAATCCCAAGCACAAATACAGGCTTGGTGGTGAGTGGTTGAGAGCAGCCCTGAGGAAAAGGACCTTGGAGTCTGGGGTGATGAAAGCTCAACATGAGCCTGCAGTGTGCACATGCAGCCCAGACAGCCAACCGAATCCTGGGCTGCATCAAGAGCAGTGTGGCCAGCAGGGCAAGGGAGGGGATTCTGCCCCTTTACTCTGCTCTC
>VWZE01007825.1:177814-192243 GCA_013396675.1 Eubucco bourcierii
AGTCCTGTGTCCAGTTCTGGGCCCCTCAATTTAAGAAGGACATTGAGGTGCTTGAGTGTGTCCAGAGAAGGGCAACGAGGCTGGGGAGAGGCCTCAAGCACAAGGCCTATGAAGAGAGGCTGAGGGAGCTGGGATTGTTTAGCCTGGAGAAGAGGAGGCTCAGGGGAGACCTTCTTGCTGTCTACAACTACCTGAAGGGTGGTTGTGGCCAGGGAGGGGTTTATCTTTTTCTCTCAGGCAACCAGCACCAGAACAAGAGGACACAGTCTGAAGCTGTGCCAGGGGAAGTTTAGGCTGGAGGTGAGGAGAAAGTTCTTGACTGAGAGAGTCATTGGCTACTGGAATGGGCTGCCCAGGGAGGTGGTGGAGTCACCGTGCCTGGAGGTGTTCAAGGCGGGTTTGGATGTGGCACTTGGTGCCATGGTCTAGTCTTGAGGTCTGTGGTAATAGGTTGAGGTCTCTTCCAACCTTGGTGATGCTGTGATACTATGATACCCATTTGCCTTCCCAACCCACAAGCTAGAGAGATGTGCTACTTCCTGGGGAGCAGCAGATGGAGCCATCAGGGATGGAACAGGGAAGTCGTCTGGCCTTGTGTGTCCCACTGAATATTATCCACAGCTGCTCTTTTATGTGGACAGCAATGGCGCATCTGTGAATGCCACATCTGAAGAACTTCCAGAGGGACTAGAAGGCACTGGAAACAGCAGTGAAAGATTTGGGAGCACAGGCTGTCTTTCCATCAATCCTCCCAGTTAAGTGGAAGGGGTTTGAAAGGGCTGACAAAATAGGGGAAATCAAATGGTTGAGGGAGTGGCTTTTGGCTGTCTAAGGCAGAGGACTTGCTTTCAGAAATCTGATCTCCTGGGGGCTGACATAGTCCATCTTTTAGAGAAGGAGAAGATCTTTGCACAGAAGCTTTCCAATCTATTGAGGAGGGCTTTAAACTACAGTTGCTAAGGTGAGGGGTGATCAATCCATCCCACATCAAACCTAATGATCCTAGTAAGCACCGTGGGCCTGGAGCTGGACTGCAGCTGTGAAGAAAGCACCTGAAGAACAGCATAAGGGAACCTGAGTGAGTAAATCAGCTTCAATGGAATCCCAATTTAAATGCCTTTACACTAAGATATGGAGCAAGTGCAAAAAGCAAGAAGAGCTACCCACATGTGCATACCTGCAGGGTATGATGTGATTTGCATCACTGAGATGTGGTGGGATGGCTCTCATGACTGGAATGTGGGATTAGGTGGGTATAAACTCTTCAGGAAAGACAGGCAGGGGAGAAGGGGAGGGGTTGCTGCCCCCTACACCAGAGAACAACTGTTGTCCACAGAGCTCCACCTAGGTCTGGATGAAGAGGTGACAGTTTACAGGTGAGGATTAAAGAGAGGGCAAGGGAAAGTGACATATTATTGGACAAAGTGTATGAGGCCCTCTATAAAGAACAGGAGCAGCTTCACATTCACAAGCCCTAGTCCTCACGGGAGATTTCAACCACCCGGATATATGTTGGAAAGACAGCACCACAGGGCACCAGCAATCTCAAAGGTCCCTTGAGTGCATTGATGACAATTTCCTCAGTAGCCATTCTATGACTCATCATGTCCAGCTAGAGCTCACAATCCCACCGCTAATGCTAAACTACTATAACTAAAACACATGAACCTCTAGGACATCATAACCATAGCTGAAACCAACTCATAGAGAGGATCCTTACTCTTCTATAAAGGGGTTTTCTCCTCTCCTGGCTTCTCACAGCTATTTATTTCTGGGTTGGAGGGGAAATGGATGACAGAATTGCTTTAAAAGTATTGGGCTAAAAAATATTTTGCAAGCATTTAGAAAAAAAAATAGTAATTAAATGACAATGTTAAAGATTAACCTCTGTGTTTTTATTTTCTTCCAAGCTGTGGTAGCTTCTGCATGTATTTCTGTCTTTTTGCCTGTTTTCTTGAATATGAAAATACAAATATGTCATGTCTGTTATTACTCATGCTATATACAAAGAGGTGGGTGTTGATTCTCCAGTGAGTAGTGACACTGATGCTAATGGTAGAATTATTCATTCCTTGTTCTGTTGTTTCTTTTTTTGGGTTTTTTTGGGGGGGGGTTTTGGGTTTTTTTTTAATATATTCTACAGAATACTTGATATTTGTAGAGATGTTTCTCAAAGTATGAAGATAGATCACTGATTCCTTCAACTCTGTCATAACAGCTGGGAAGAACTGCAGTATCATGGATGCATAGAATGATTTGGCCCCATCCCAGCTTCTTAATTATAAGCATCTCTTAATTTATAGATTCACAGGATAGTTTGGGATAGAAGGGACTTTCAAGATCATTTGGTTCCAACCACCCCTGCCATGTTCAGGGTCACCTTCCATTAGACCAGGTTGCTCAAGGCCTTGTCTAACCATGCCATGAACACCTCCAGAGAGGGGGCATCCACAACCTCCCTGGGCATCTTATTTATTAATTTTTTTAATAAAATTGAATGTTTTGGTTGGAAAATACCTCTAAGATCACTGAGTCCTTTGTCAACTCCATGTTCTGTTAGCATCCAGGTACTAGCAATAGCTGAGAGTCATGGAATCACTGAGGTTGGAAAAGGCCTCTAAGACTGAGTCCAACCATCAAGCCCATACCACCATGCCCACTAAAATGTGTCCCAGAGTGCCACGTTTGCATCCTTTTCGAACACTTCCAGGGATGGCAGCTCTACTGCCTGCCTGGGCAGCCTTTTCCCATGCTTGACCACTCTTCCAGTGGAGGAACGTTTACCTAATATCCAAACTTAACATCTCTTGACACAATTATAGCTCATTTCCTCTTGCTCTATTACCTGATATTAGGGAGAAGAGACAAACACCCACATGGCTCCAATATACTTTCAGGGAGCTGTAGACAGCAGTGAAGCCTATTCTCCAGACTAATCAACACCCATTCCTCATCTTCTCCTCATCAGACCTGCCTCATTGCCCTATTCTGGATACTGTCCTGAGAACCAATACCATGTAAAAGAGGAGAACCTGGTCAGTGGCTGGGCTTGCTGGCCAGAGGGACTGCAGGGCAGCACCATGTAAAAAAGGACAGCCTGGTCAGTGACTGGGCTTGCTGGCCAGAGGGACTGCAGGGCAGCACCATGTAAAAGAGGACAGCCTGGTCAGTGACTGGGCTTGCTGGCCAGAGGGACCGCAAGAAAATAACTGTCCTACTTCCTAATGCCAAAAATGGCATAATAATTTGTAGATTCTTTATTCTAGACACCATTCATATAGCACAAACACAAATATCCTGAGGAAATGGCCTGAAATTGTGCCAGTGTTGGTTTAGGTTGGATATTGGGAAAAAAAATCTTTCCTGCAGGAGTGGGTAGGCACTGGAACAGGTTGCCCAGGGAGATGGTGGAGTCACCATCTCTGGAGGTGTTCAAGAATTGTGTGGACATTGGATATGGGGACATATTTTAATGACGATAATGGTGTTAGATTGGACTTGATCTTAGAGTTCTTTTCCCACCAAAAACAATTCTGTGATCCTGAAGTACTCACAAAGTGGGATTTGAATAAGTGACAAATGTTCTCACAGTCAGATGGGACCAGGGAGGACTGGCAGCATGAGTAAGTCAGTAGCTACAGGTAGTTACCACTGAGAATTAATTTCCCTCTTCATTAAGCTCCTTAAACACAGAGCCAAGGGAACTGACTAAGATGGTGTGATCCTCGATGAAGCAGGAAATTGAGTAATCCTGGTCAGTCTCCTTGTAAATAAACTTTATATCAGAAACTGGCAGCACAAGTCAAGTGCTGCTTCACTTTTCTGCTGCCTCAGTGTTTTATGTACTTACTGACTTTAAGGATAGAGGTCCCTGATATAAACAGGATTTAAAAAAATTAAGATAATTATTTTAAAAAAGAAACCAAAGGAGTGCTCACTTCTGAAGCGCTGACAATAGTGTTACAAACACTTTATTCTTTGTATATATTCTTCATTTATTTAAGGGCACTATAAAAAAGGTGCTAAAGGGAAAACTTCTTGTAAGAGGACAATTCATAGAATCATAGAATCCTTTCCAGGGGAGGTTTAAATTGGATATTAGGAATTTTTTTTCAGCTGAAGGGGTGGTTAGGTGTAGGAACAGGCTTCCCAGAGAGATGGCGAAGTCACTGTCCCTGGAGGTGTTCAAGATGTGTGAACATAGCACTTTGGGACGCAGTTTAACAGCCATGGTGGTGTCAGGTTGATGATTTGACTTGATGATCATAGAATCATAGAATGGTAAGGTTGGAAGGGACCTCAAGGATCATCTAGTTCCAAACCCCTGCCATAGGCAGGGACACCTCCCACTAGTACAGCTCACTCAAGGCCTCATCCAATCTGACCTTGAACACCTCCAGGGAGGGAGCATCCACAACCTCCCTGGGCAACCTGTGCCAGTGCCTCACCACCCTCACTGCAAAGAACTTCCTCCTAACATCCAGTCTAAATCTTCCCTTTGCCAGTTTAAACCCATCCCCCTTGTCCTGCCACTGCAAATTGACCTTGTCAATAGTCCCTCCCCAGCCTTCCTGTAGCCCCCTTCAGATACTGGAAGTCTACTATCAGGTCTCCTCCAAGCCTTCTCTTCTCCAGGCTGCAGAGCCCCAACTCTCTCAGCCTGTCCTCATAGCAGAGCTGCTCTAGCCCTCTGAGCATCCTCGTGGCCTCCTCTGGACCCACTCCAACACTTCCATGTCCTTCCTGTGCTGAGGGCTCCAGAACTGCACACAGTACTCCAGGTGGGGTCTGACAAGAGCAGAGTAAAGGGGCAGAATCCCCTCCCTTGCCCTGCTGGCCACGCTGCTCCTGATGCAGCCTAGCACTCAGTTGCTGCCTGGGCTGCATGTGCACACTGCAGGCTCATGTTGAGCTTTTCATCAACCCAGACCCCCAGGTCCTTTTCGTCAGGGCTGCTCTCCAGCCATTCACCACCCAGCCTGTATTTGTGCTTGGGATTGTGCCTACCCAGGTGATCTTAGAGATCTTTTCCAACTGAGAAAATTCTACAGTTCTATGAGAATAAAAATCAAAATTCTACAGTCATAGATTCATAGAATGAGTTTGGTTGGAAAAGTCCTGTAAGATCATTGAGCCCAAGCTGTCTCTTCAAAAAAGAAAATCCAAAGCAGTGACTAAGGGTGTTGATAAAAATCTGATGTCAAACTACAGTATTTTATAAAACCTTTGTGAAATAGACAGTTTCTAATCACCCTCAGCTCACTGAATTCCTGAGAGAGATGAAGAAATTCCTGAGGAGCTGAAGAATCCTGAGAATTAGGTGTGAAAATGTGGTGTTCTCCAACTGTGACAATCCTTCAGCACACTCAGCTCCAGCTGACGTTGTGGTTGGTTTCACAGCATCTCAAAAACATGATGGTGACTTTTGGAGCATAGGGGACGGGTCAACATAGATCTGCAGCAAAACCCATTTAACCATCTGGCCTGCCTTCTGGAAATCTCTTCCCTCAGTCTGGCATGGACTGAATAAATATCTTAATCTATAATCATTTCCATAATGACTTAAAATGTTGACAGTGAATACTCATGATATGTCCCTCTATAAGACCCAGCTAACACAGCACCCTAAAAGCAGATAGAGTTCTTCTCCTCTGTTATAATTTCTCTCCTATATAATCTCCATGTAATTACCAGCAAACACTTAGGGGTTTTATCATTTATTATAGAATCATAGAATGCTTTGAGCTGGAAAGGGCTTTTAAAGGGCATCTAGTTCAAACAATCCCCCTGCACTAAGCATGTTGATAGAGTCATTGACTAGTTTGGGTTGAAACAGATCTTAAAGATCATCTGTTTCCGACTCCTTGCCATGGACAGGGACATCTTCCACTAGACCATGCTGCTCAATGCCACCTCCAGGGAGGGGACATCCACAATCTCTCTGGATAACCTGTTCCAGTGTCTTACTGTCAAGAATTTCTTCCTAGCCTGCATTCTAAATTTCCTCTCTTCCCTCTTCAATCCACTCTTCTTCATCCTGTCACTACAAGCCTTGTCAAAAGACCATCACACACTTCCTTGTAGCCCCTTTTAGGTACTAGAAGGCTTCTAGAAAGTCTCCCTGGAGCCTTCTCTTGTCCAGAGCCCCAGCAGCACCTGTTGAAAAAAATTCATCTGCAACCCAATGTAAAACTTAATCTTGCATTACAGAGAGACTTATGACAAAACCATGGGGTGACAGGACAAGGGCTAACAGCATCTGAGTGGAAGAAGCTGGATTGAGATGAGACATGAGGGAGAAATTCTTCCCCAGGAGGGTGGTGGCACTGGACCAGGTTGTCCAGATGATTTATGGAGGCTGTAAACCTGAAAGTGTTGCAAGTCAGGTTGGATGGGGCCTTGAACAAGCTGGTCTGATAGGAGGTGAAGGACCTCAATAGGAGATGTCCATATACCACATGTCCTGCATATGGCAGGTATGTTGGAACGAAGTAATCTTGAAGGTCTTTTCCACCCCAAACCATTCTACGAATGTATGTGTCCTGCTCCACTGAAAAAACAACCAACAACCATAATATGAACAAAGAGAAGCAACCAAAAATTTTGGATCTGACAGTCTACCTTCCTCTTAATGGATTGTCACCCACCTCTTCTCCATGCTTAACAAACCCAGTTCCCTCAGCTGCTCCTCACAAGACCTGTTCTCTAGATCCTTCACCTGCTTTGATGCCCTTCTCTGAATATACTCCAGCACCTGAATTTCTTTCTTGGAGCAAGGGACTGAAAACCAATTCCAGTACACAAGGTGTGCCCTCACCAGGGCTGAATCTAGTGCCACTAATCTAGGAGGACATAGTTTCATATATTATCATTAGTTATGAATAATCTAAAATTATCAGCTTCCTTCAATTTTGGATTTTTTCCCCACTACTCTGTATAACAAAATCTTCCAGTTTTAGATAGACACTCAAGTACCTCATTCCAGCTGGCAGCAACTCACTTCTCAAATGTCTTGCTGTATACAAAACTCTTGCTGTATAAAAAAAAAAATGCTCTTATTCAAGCTAATATTCACGGTTTCCTAATTCTCCTCAAGACATTTCCAGAATGAAAATTAATGAAAACTGGGACTCTCCAATTTTCACTCACTCTGAAACCTGTAGGAACAGCAGACTTGAGAGATAGAGAAAGAATAAGATATTTTAAATCAGAAAGAAAGTTCTGGTCATAGTGACCTTCAAGGAGTTGGATTTAGTTAGAGAGCCAGGGTGACATTTTCACAGTGTGTTATGGAACAGTCAGTAGCAAACAAATCTTGTTTAGGGAGGTTAAAATATGAACAAACTGGCACATTCACAATGAAATCGCCATGATTGATGTGAAGCCACATGGTTTAGAAGTAGAGCACAGCTTAATCTAATGCCATCCCAAGTTATGGGCTTGGAAGAAGATAAAAAGGGCTCTTTTTGTAAGTTAGAAAAGAAGAGATAAATTCAACATGTTTTTAATCTATATGTAGAAGCTAAAATAGTTAGAAAGGAAAATGAAGACAATGACGCTGGTAAAGGGTCTGGAGAACAGGTCTGGTGAGGAGCAGCTGAGAGAACTGTGGGAAAGGAAGCTGAAAGGAGATTGTCTCACTCTCTACATCTCCAAGAAAGAAATTTGCAATGAGGTTGGTCTCTTCTCCCTAGTAACAAGTAATAGTGCAAGAGGAAAAGGCCTCAAGTTACACCAGGGGATGTTTAGGTTGGATATTATATTATCTTTCCTGCAAGAGTGATCAGGCATTTAACAAGCTGCCCAGTAAGGTGGCACTTTGGGACACTGTTTAATGGCCATGGTGGTGTTGGGTTGACTTGATGTCAAAGAATTCTTAAAGGTCTCTTCAAACCAAAGAAAGTCTCTTCTGTGAGAAGAAAAATAATAAACCTTGTACTTTATTGAGATGTCAATTAAACTGCCAGGGTAGGTTTAGATTAGATATTAGAAGAAACTTTCTCACTGAAGGAGTTTTTAAAGACTGGAATGAGCTACTCAGGAAAGTATTTGAATTGTTGTATTTGGAGATGTGTAAAAGCCATCTAGATGTGGTGTTTAAGGATATCACAAAATCATCACAGAACATTAGAGATTGGAAGGGACCTTCAGAGATCATCAAGTCCAACCCCTCCATGTAGTTATGGCCCTGGTAAAATTGGATAGAGGTTGGACTTGACAATTTTATTAGTCTCCAATTATAGAGATTCTCTGATTCTGTGAGATGTGGTGTGGAGGGACATGGTTTAGCTCCAGAACTGATCAAGTTAGATAATTGTTGGACTTGAGGATCCTGAAGGTCTGACAATTTGGATGTCTAAAAATCTGGAATAATATTTATGAAGTACCCAAGAATCTACAGTTTATTTGCCTCTGTTAGTTGATCCAATGTTAATTCTTTGACATTTATAGAATCATAGAATAGTAAGGTTGGAAGGGACCTCAAGGATCATCTAGTTCCAACCCCCTGCCATAGGCAGGGACACCTCCCACTACTACAGCTCACTCAAGGCCTCATCCAATCTGATCTTGAACACCTCCAGGGAGGGAGCATCCACAACCTCCCTGGGCAACCTGTGCCAGTGTCTCACCACCCTCACTGCAAACAACTTCCTCCTAACATCCAGTCTAAATCTCCCCTCTGCCAATTTAAATCCATTGCCCCTTGTCCTGTCATGGCAATACCTTGTAAATAGTCCTTCCCCAACCTTCCTGTAGGCCCCCTTCAGATACTGGAAGGCTACTGTCAGGTCCCCTCGAAGCCTCCTCTTCTCCAGGCTGCAGAGCCCCAACTCTCTCAGCCTGTCCTCATAGCAGAGCTGCTGCAGCCCTCTGATCATCTTCGTGGCCTCCTCTGGACCCACTCCAACACTTCCATGTCCTTCCTGTGCTGGGGGCTCCAGACCTGCACACAGTACTCCAGATGGGGTCTGACAAGAGCAGAGTAAAGGGGCAGAATCCCCTCCCTTGCCCTTCCCATTTGAAGGAAGAGAAGGGAAAGGAATAGCTTCTGGGGGAAAAAAAAAAAAATCAAAAATATTTAAACTAAAAATAAAAAAATCAATCCAAATATTTTTGACAGAAAGAAAGAAGTTCCAGAGGAATGGATCCATCTCCTGGGTAATGATTTCTCTAGTGGTTTCTTTGAAATAAGAGAAAAAGATGGACACTCTTCTTTTCAACAGAATCATGCAAATTAGAGAACAGTTTTGTGGTTTGAAGTTCCAACATCTGAATGTAAATATATTCACAGACAGATGTGAGTAAATGCTGTTTGCAAAATTCTGGGAAGTACTTCATACAGATTTAGTTCCATGCTGTAAATTGTGTAGAGGGGGAAAAGAAAAAAAAAAAAAAAAAAAAAAAAAAAAAAGAATTAAACTGTGAATAGTAATAAATAAGAGTACTTATGCTGGATTATGTTATGACTAAATATATCATCAATCTATTGCTTACATTGATTGAGTCTTCAACGTCTATTATCATAAATGAGCCCATAAAAAATACTTCACGCATTAAGAGTAAATTACCCACTGATTAAACAGTTGCCACACTTTAAGCACCATTTCCTTCACTTACTTCAAATATTTCACAAATACAAATCTGCCAGCAGCTCTAGAAGACAAAAATGAGCTCTTGCATTGAGTGAACTGTGCAAAGCTGTTGCACAAGTGCATGATTTATCTTGACTCCCATTGAAAAGTCTTCAGAGATGGGAAGGCTGGGCTTTCTCCTAGCAGAAACGGATTCCTTCTGTTTCCAGAAGCAAATAGATTAATGAGAAAGAGAAGGTAACCTCTGAAAAAACATAGAATCATAGAATGGTTTGGGTTGGAAAAGACCTTTAAGATCATCAGGCTCTACCATTCTCTAACTCTAGCAAGTCTGGAGTTCAAACACATCCCTCAGCACCGTATCTTAGCATCTTAACATCTTAAGCATGTTAACATGTTAAGCATGTTAACACCTTAGCATCTTAACACCATCTTAACACCTCCAAGAATGGGGATCCAATCACTTCCCTAGCAGCCTATTCCAGTCTTTGAGAACACTTTCAAACAAGAAGTTTCTTCTGACATCCAATCCAAAATTCCCATGGTGCAGCTTGAGTGCATTTCCTCTTGTCCTATCACTTGTTCCTTGAGAGAAGATGCAAACTCCCTCCTGGCTCCAACCTCCTTGCGTGGAGTTGTAGATACCAATGTGGTCTCCCCTGGGCCTCCTTTTCTCCAGGCTGAACAGCCTCAGTTCCCTCAGTTGCTCTTCACCAGACCTGTTCTCCAGACCCTTCACTGGCTTCACTGCTCTTCTCTGGGCATGCTTCAGCACCTCAGTGTCCTTCTTCTAGTGAGGCGTCCAAAACTGAACCCAGTATTCCAAGTGTGAAAGAAATATGAAAATGAAGTAAACTGATCAAGAATCTTTCTTATGTTTAATGTTATTAACTGTTAGAAAGGACTTCTAGAGGTCACTTAGTCCAAACCCCTTCTCAGAGCAGGGACAATTAAACAAAAATGATCAATGCCTTCACTAATCAAGGTCACGGTGGGACATGGTTTAATAGCCATTGTATTGTTAGGTTGACAGTTGGACTTGATGATCTTCAAAGTCTTTTTAAACTGCAATGGGTACATAATTATGTTCAAGGATGGAGCCTCCACATTTTTTCTGGGCATCATAGAATGGCTTGAGTAGCAAGGGACCTTAAAGATCATCTCTTTCCAACACCCCTGCCCTGGACAGGGATGCCTCCCATTAGCCCAGGTTCTTTCCCTTCTAATATTTAAGCTGCTACAGTTATATATATATATATATAAATATATAATATAATAGAAATTGCCAGGTTTGTGGCTTTTTGTGGTTTTAATTTGACTTTGCACTTCCAAGAAGTGTCTGAAGCAATCTTCTCTGTAGCTCCTCATTAGGTAGCTATAGACAGCAAAAGCATCTCTCTGGAAGTGTTCAAGGCCAGGTAGGATGAATCCTTGAGCAGTCTGATCTGTTCATAACAGGGGGATTGGAACGAGATAATCTTGAAGATCCCTTCCAACCCAAACCATTCTGTGATCTCTGTTTAGCCTTCCCATTTAAGACCAAACAGATGGAGCTTTTTCAGCCACTCGAATGTTCTGCATTCCAAATCCATAACCATACATCCTTCCTCTAGGTATGTTTGTATTTTCCATTAAATGTACTTGAAAAGGTATTTTGAATTTTCACTGACATTTGACACATATTTTGTTACACTGTGAAGGCAAACCTCTGTAACAGACAACAATATGGTGACTTCTTTGGGGTCCTTAAAGAAGTTTCAGTCAGAAAAAGCTCAATTTCCAAGCCTAGGATGCATACAGCAGATTACAGTAGATTACTGCCAGTGAAGAACAAAGTTGATGCAGGTAAATACTAAGTGCTGAATTAACATTTCCACCCTAGGCATTCTGCACCTTGTTCTATTTAAAAAGATCTTAAGAGTCATAGAACCACAGGATGGTGGGAATCGGAAGAGACCTCTGGAGATCATTGAGTCCAGACCCCCACTAGGGCAGGTTCACCTAGACCAGGTTGTACAGGAACAGGTCCAGGAAGGTTATCAAAGTCTCCAGAGAAGGAGGTGCCACAGCTTCTCTAGGCAGCATGCTCTAGGGCTCCAGTATCCTCAAAGTCATGAAGTGTCTCTTTAAGCTCAAATGGAACCTCCTGTGTTCTGGATTGTATCCATTACCCAGGTCTCTTATCCTCTCCTCATAAGAAATGATCCAGAAAATGAAGCATTTCACAGAATTACAGAATTAACCAGGTTGGAAAAGACTTTCAAGATCATTGAGTCCAACCTATCACCCAACACCTAATTAACTAAACCACGGCACTAAGTGCCTCGTCCAGCCTCCTTTTAAACTCCTCTAGGGGAACAGTGACTCCACCACCTCCCCAGGCAGCCCATTCCAATGCCAATCACTCTTTCCATGAAGAATTTCTTCCTAACATCCAGCCTAAATCTGCCCTGATGTAGTTTGAGGCTGTGTCCTCTTGGTCTGTCACTGGGTGCCTGGCAGAAGAGACCAACCCCCACCCAGCTACAACCTTCTTTCAGGTAGTTGTAGACAACAATGAGGTCTCCCCTGAGCCTCCTCTTCTCCAGGCTGTACATCCCCAGTTCCCTCAGCCTCTCCTCACAGGGCTGTGCTCCAGGCCCCTCACCAGCTTTGTCACCCTTCTCTGGACATGTTCAAGCACCTCAACATCTTTCTTAAACTGAGGGACACAGAACTGGACACTTTACTCAAGGTGTGGCCTGACCAGTGCTGAGTATAAGGGCAGAATGACTTTCCTGATCCTGCTGGCTTCTTCTTATTATTGTACTGGTTCTGTTAGCTACATGAGTCTCTGGGAAAATTAAACTAGAACGGGTGCATTCTATAAGCACAACTCACAACATTTAGGCAAAACGTCTTGTGCCTACGTCTTGTGCCTACAATGTCTTGTGCTTACAGTGTCTTGTGCCTACAATGTCCTCTGCCTATAACATCTTGTACCCACAATGTCTCGTATCACTGCTCCAATTTTTGGGAAAACACACGAGGTGCCATTTGTCTTGGGGAGCTCCCCATTACCCATCTGACAGCTTTACAGTTCTGGTGGGAAATGAAGTCTAACATCAGGTTACTAAGCAACTCCACGGCTTTTCTTTTTAAAGTACTTCTTGGAACTTACTTGTTTTTCCTAATTGATTCAGTCCACATCAGTTTGAACATAAATGGGACATCATGTTTAGAAATCTGCTGCATAACTACTTTTAGCTAACGTGTCTTGCTACCTCTGCATATCTAAATCAAGCGCTGGCATCTAAATGTCATATGGGAAGCAATTTTTTCTCCTCTTCTTCCTGAGCTGCATTGACATTTAATATATATAAATTATTTTGACAGTTCAAGCTTGGCTCTGAAGTTGGCTGCCGACTGTCAGAAAATAACATGAAAGGCTGAGCAGCAACTTCATTTTTTTCAAGTTTTACATGGAATAAAGTTTTAATTAGTCAGTTTGACTTATTTCTTTAGTGAACTCATGTGCTACAATGAGTCAGAATAGGAGACCTACCCCTATACATTGCAATAATGTTGATATGGTTTTGAGTCAGCAGAGCTTTGAGCAGCTGACAGAATAGAGGTTGTTTAGTATGGAGAAGAGGAGGGGTGAGGGGACATGTCCTGGCTCTCTGCAACTTGCTGAAAGGAGGCTGCAGTGAGGTAGAAGTTGTTCTCTTCTCTCTGGTATCAAGAGAGAACAGCCTGAAACTGTGCCAGGAGAGGTTTAGGCTGGATACTAGGGAAAATTTCTGTCCTGCAAGAGTGGTCAGGAATTGGAATAGACTGCCCAGGGAGGTGGTGGAGTCACAGTCCCTGGAGGCGTTTAAGAAATATGTGGACATGATTTAGTGGGCATCGTTGCATCCTACTAACGAGGGAGAGCTGCTAGTGCAGCTGTTCTGCTATGAGTCATTCAGGATAAGAAAGTAGCTATGCAGAAGGTAGTTATGGTAAACAAGGATGTAGCTTCAGAAAACAGGGTGCCTGACGGTGATGGTATTGGTCCTTAGCAGTGTGGGAACAGCTCATGAAGAGCTACCTGTAATCAAAGAGAGAATGCGTAGTGTGTGACCAGGCAGTCTATCCTGTATAAGTGTATGCTGACTTTCTGCAATAAAGGGGCACTCTTGGATGCACCAAGCTGGTGTCTGGTTGTCCCTGTCTCAAGTCATCTATTGCCCCACACCTAGTGATCTCCAAAGTGGTGTGATCCCGCAGCCTCTGGTGATCCCCAACTTTCTGGTGACCCCTGACATTCTGGTGGCCCCTGATGTGATAATTTGGTGATCCACAACAGGGCATGATGACATTGGCATGATGGTTGGACTTGATGATCTTAGAGGTCTTTTCTAGCCAAAACAATCGTACGGTTTGTCAGTCACAAAATGTTTGAAACTTCTTGAGTAACCAAACCTTTGAGCAACGGAGCATTTCAAATATCAAATATTTTGATAAATATCCTGCTATATCATATCATATATCATATGTCATATGTCATATATCATATAGCATGTATCATATACCATATATCACATATCATATGTCACATATCATATGTCATATATCATATATCCCTTCCAACCTTACCATTCTATGATTCTGTGTGGGAGGTGCTCCTGCCTATGGCAGGGGGTTTGAACTAGATGATCCTTGAGATCCCTTCCAACCTTACTATTCTATGATTCTATGATATATCACATATCACATATCATATCTGCCAACCAAGTCCTAGGCTGCATCAAGAGAAGTGTAGCCAGCAGGGCAAGGGAGGTGATTCTGCCACTTTACTCTGCTCTTGTCAGA
>VWZE01007825.1:201712-218852 GCA_013396675.1 Eubucco bourcierii
CTATGAGGACAGGCTGAGGGAGTTGGGGCTCTTCAGCCTGGAGAAGAGAAGGCTTCGAGGGGACCTGATAGTAGCCTTCCAGTATCTGAAGGGGGCCTACAGGAAGGCTGGGGAAGGATTATTTACAAGGTCCTGCAATGACAGGACAAGGGGCAATGGGTTTAAACTGGCAGAGGGGAGATTTAGACTGGATGTTAGGAGGAAGTTCTTTCCAGTGAGGGTGGTGAGGCACTGGAACAGGTTGCCCAGGGAGGTTGTGGCTGCTCCCTCCCTGGAGGTGTTCAAGGCCAGATTGGATGAGGCCTTGAGTAACCTGTACTAGTAGGAGGTGTCCCTGCCTATGGCAGGGGGTTGGAACTAGATGATCCTTGAGGTCCCTTCCAACCTTACCATTCTATGATTCTATGATGAGAGGAAATGGCCTCAAGTTGCACCAGGAAGGTTTAGGTTGTATCTTAGAAGTCAGTTAGTGGCTGAAAGGCTGGCACAGGTTTGCCAGGGAGATGGTTGTATCCCCATCCTTACAGCTGTTTCAAAGAGGCAGAGATGTGGTACTGAGGGTCACTGTTTAGCAGCAGGCTTGATGGAATTAGAGAATGATTGGACCAGATCTCCTTGGTCAGTCTCTTCTCGCATACAGCAAGTGAGATGACAAGAGGAAATTTCATCAGGTTGTGCCAGGGGAGGTTTAGGTTGAATATTAGTAAAGTATTCTTCATGGATGGGTTGTCACAACCCAAACCAGGCTGCTCAGGCAGTTGGTAGAGTCATCACCCCCGGGGGTATTTGAAAGATGCATGCACGTGGTGCTGAGGGACGTGGTTTAGTGGCAGTGGCTTAGCAGCAGTGGTTGGATTGTGAGCTGTAGGCAAGCAGTTCTGCTTGATTGTCTCAGGAGTCTCTTCCAACCTCAGCATTTCTATGAGTCTGCTTTCTGCTTATTTATATTTTAGGTTTACAGAATTCTTTTTTGTTTGTAGCTTCAGAGCCTAGATTTGCCTGTCCACGAGTCAGAGTAAAACATAGTTTTTACTCTGCAGATAAGACTGGGTTATTTTGGTTCCAGACACACACACACACACACACATGCCATAAATAAAACCTACAAACATAAAATCAGCACTTAAGGAATTTGTTTTTTATCTATATCCATGTTCAAATGATTAATTGACAATAATCTACTATGACTCAGTCTAAAACGATTAGTAGCTTCTGTTTTCTCTTAAAAAAAAAAAAAAAAAAAGGGCATATTTTGCAGCTATTTTATCCCGAGTGGAATCCCAGTTTCATATGTAATATTCTTAATGGCATCTCAAACTGCTAATGATGAGATATCAACGTGCACAGCATAATCTAATGGGGTGTTTCAAGAGCTGGTATTAGCTTTGACACTAATGGCCTTTTATCAATGATCCAGATTGATGATCTAAAGATCTTCGGTAATAAAATTTGCTGATGACGGAGACTAGAGGGAGGGGGAAAATAAATAAATGAGGGCAAGAGAGTGCTACTGTAATCTTCCTATCTTGGCTAAGTGGATTGAACAGAGAAGAACTGATTGCATTGATTGCATTAGATACCTACTCAGAAAATGGGAGTAGAGAAAGGGAATAAGAAAAAAATAATAATCTATGAAACCTTTTCTGAGCCCTTGAAACAACAAATGGCTGGGACAGGAGTCTTTGTCAGCATCAGTTTGTTAATGAAAACCAGAAAGAATCAATCACAGAATCACAGAAGGTTAGAGGGGACCTCGAAGATCATACACTCCAACCTTCCTGGCACAGGTAGGGACTCCTCTCAGCTAGACTTGGTTGCTCAAGGCCTCATACAACCTGACCTTGAACACCTCCAGTGAGGGGGCATCCACATCTTTCCTAGGCAACCCATTCCAGTGTCTCACCACCCTCATGCTGAAGATCCTCTTCCTAAGATCCAGTTTAAATCTCCTCTTCCTCAGCTTAAAACCAACCCTCCTTGTTCTGTTGCTGAATAACCCCAGTTCACTCAGACAGAACCACAGACTTGTGGGTTTTTGGTTTTTGTTTTGATTTGGTTTTGTTTTTTTCTTTAGGAGAAGAAAACCTAATAAGAATCATTCCATAATGGTTTAAATGAAATGGTGATGGTGCTACAGCATGACAAGTTTTTGGAAAGCTGCCTTCTAAAGCACATTAAAGAACTTAAAGTCCCTGGAGGGTTCAGGGAGTAAGGAAGCAGTCATATTCTCACCAGTGACTCATATTCAGTGAAATTGTCCTTCCTTTTAGCACGTCAAAGTCTAATTTTGATTTGTTAAATTGGATAATAAATATTGCTCAGAAGCTCTCAGTAGCTTTCACGTCTTCAAGGAGTTACGGCACATAAGCTATGGGCATATAACTGATTTTCATGATTGGAAATAGGAAAAAACTCATTTGCTCAAGTAAAAATAATTTAGAAGTGTCAAACAAAAGGGTGATTTTAGCCTGGTTCTGTTCCTCTGGTGACAAAGGTATGTTCTGATTGGCTTGAACATGAACCAGCAGTGTGCTCGGGTGGCCAAGAAAGCCATCAGATTGTGGCTTGCATCAGGAATGGTGTGGTCAGACAGACCAGGGAAGTCATCATGCCCCTGGATGCTGGGGAGACCACACCTTCAGTGCCAGGTTCAGTTTTGGGCCATTCACTCCAAGAAGGACAATTAGGAGCTGGTGAGTCCAGAGGAAGGTGTTGAAGCTGCTGAAATGTCTGGAGAACAGCTCTGGTGAGGACTGGCTAAGGGAAGTGGGGTTGTTCAGTCTGGGTGAAAGGAAGGTGAAGGGGAACCTCCATACTCCCTACAAGTTAGAATCATAGAATCAGTCAGGGTTGGAAGGGACCACAAGGACCATCTAGTTCCAAACTCCCTGCCATGGCCAGGGACACCTCACACTAGATCAATTTGCCCAGAGCCACATCCAACCTGTCTTTAAACACCTGCAGGAATGGAGCTTTGACTACCTCCCTGGGCAACTTGTTCCAGGGTCTCACCAGCCTCATGGTGAAGAACTTCCTAACATCTAGTCTGAATCTACCCATTTCTAGCTTTGTTCCATTCCCCCTAGTCCTATCACTACCTGGCATCCTAAAGAGTCCCTCCCCAGCTTTCTTGTAGGCCCCCTTCAGATACTGGAAGGTCACAATAAGGTCACTTCAGAGACTTCTACTCTCCAGACAGAACAGCCCCAACTCTTTCAGTCTCTCCTCATAGGAGAGGTGCTCCAGCCCTCTGAGCATCCTCATGGCCCTTCTCTGGACACCTTCCAGCACATCCATATCACTCTTGTAATAGGGGCTCCAGAACTGGACACAGTACTCCAGGCAGGGTCTCAGCAGTGTGGAGTAGAGAGGGAGGATCACTTCCCTCACCCTGCATCCTGAAAGGAGCCTGGGGAAAGGTAGTTGTTGGTCTCTTCTCTCCAGTAAAAAGTGATAGTGTGAGAGGAATTAGCCTCAACCTTTGTCAGGAGAGGTTCAGGTTAAACATGAAGAGAAGTGTCTTTCCTGCAAGAGTGGTCAGGCATTGGAACAGGCTGCTCAGGGAGGTAGTGGAGTCATCACCCCTGCAGGTGTTCAAGAAATGTGTGACCAGGTTACTGTGGGATGTGGTTTAATATCCATGGTGCTGTTTGGTTGGTGGTTGGACTCAGTCTTGGAGGTCTTTGCCAACCAAAACAATTCTGTGATGCTATGATTCTGTTTTGACATTCTAGAACTGATGAAGTAACTTTGCTCAGATTTTTTTTTTTTTTTAATCATCACTTCACATTTTCTCTCCATACTTTGTGTGGGTAATAGTTACCAGGTCAGAAGAGTAAGCAAGGCTGGCATTTGGAGGGGGGATATGGCCACGAAGATGATCAGAGGGCTGGAGCAGTTCTGCTATGAGGACAGGCTGAGAGAGTTGGGGCTCTGCAGCCTGGAGAAGAGAAGGCTTTGAGAGGACCTGATAGTAGCCTTCCAGTATCTGAAGGGGGCCTACAGGAAGGCTGGGGAGGGATTATTTACAAGGTCTTGCAGTGACAGGGCAAGGGGCAATGGGTTTAAACTGGCAGAGGGGAGATTTAGACTGGATGTTAGGAGGAAGTTCTTTCCAGTGAGGGTGGTGAGGCACTGGAACAGGTTGCCCAGGGAGGTTGTGGCTGCTCCCTCCCTGGAGGTGTTCAAGACCAGGTTGGACAAGGCCTTGAGTGACCTGTACTAGTGGTCTATTTGAAAGGTGCACCTGTCAATGGCAGGAGTCTTGAAGTAGATGATCTCTGAAGTCCCTTCCAACCTAAGTCATTCTATGATTCTATGATTTTTTTTCTAGCAGGTCTCATTATTCTTTAGTAGAATTGTTTCAGAGGTCTATACTTACAGTAGGGGAGGAACTCCAAACATGGAGAGAAGGAAACATATTCCTACCAAGGGTGTTAAAATATTACATTTAACATCTGTTTCCTCTATAGAGACAAATACCTGCCATTAGCTGAACTCCAGTGGATGGACAGAATGATTCTATGATTCTAAATTGCTTAACAGACAAAAACTTCTGCAGGTTTCATTCTGAACGACATAAAACACAAAACATAATTAAAATCTAGGAGTGATGTATATTAAGTCTGAACAAGTATCTTCAGTGGTAGCACTTAGCAAGCACTCAACAGCCAAGAAAGAAGGGTCAGCACTTCAGTGAACTGCCTATGCACTGCTCCATCTCAATTACTTTCACATTACCCTAGAAAACTTGAATTTGTATTTAATGCCTTCAAGGGTTTAAAACAAGTATAAGCACAGACACACTCGTATGATAAAGAAAGGAATTGACTTAAAGTTGCACCAAGGAAAGTTTAAGTTGGATACTAGGAAGCATTACTTGGATGTAAGTATAGTCAGGCATCAGAACAGGTTGCACAGGGAGGTGGTGGAATCACCATTCCTGAAGGTGTTCAAGAAATATATGGGCATGGAACGTGTCTTAGTGACCACAGTGGCATTGGGTCAGTGGTTCAGCTCCATCACCTTAGAGAGCTTTTCCTACCAAAAATCATTCTCTATGTACATGATATTGAGTTCAAAGCTTTCTTATATGACAACATAGGCTTGTGCAAAGTGTTCTATGAACTCATTTTAGTATTAGCTCTTGATCATTAAAGCATAAACTCTCCTGAGGAGAAACTATTTTGAAACTTCATTTTACACTATTCGCTGCTTAAATACTTGAAACAATTTCTTCCCTGCAATAGTGGTCAAACATTGGAGCAGGCTGCCAGGGAGGTGGTGGAATCACTGTCCCTGGAAGTGTCCAAGACTCATATAAATATGGCCCCTCGGAACATATTTCAGTGGCCATGGTGGTCTTAGGTTGAAGGTTAGACTCAATGATCTTGAAGGTCTCTTCCAACTCAAAAAATTCTTTGATTCTGTGGCACTGTAAGGAAATTTTAGGTGGGAAGATGTATAGCTGCTCTGGTATGGCCAAGCTAAGATGATATTTCTATTACACATTAGATGAATGCATTGTTTCCTCCTCCTGCATGTATAGAGACTGAGTCACAATGCTCACCTAGATGGATATCTTTCAGCCTTCAGCTGGTGTGTATCCAGCTAGCTTGGAATGCTCAGAGTATCTCATCTCCCTGTAGAGACATGAAAAAAGAAGTAAATTAAAGTGCCTAATTTATTTTATTACCCTCCCTTGCACTGATATATGCCACTCTTGAAAACCTAATTGATTAGCAATTTGAACAAGCCAGGACAGTAAAATTTTTTAGCAATTTCTTATAGGTGCCTCACCACTTTCAGGGAGAAGAAATTCTTCCTCATGTCTCATCTCAACTTAGCTTCTTCCACTTCAAAGCCATTATCCCTCATCCATGCCTTTGTAAAAAGGCCCTCTGCAGCACTCCTGTAGTTCCCTTCAAATTCTGGAAAGCTGCTAGAAGGAATTCATGGAGTCTTCTCCAGGCTGAACAACTCCAACTCACTCAGCCTGTCCCCATAGGAGAGACGCTC
This sequence comes from Eubucco bourcierii, assembly GCA_013396675.1. Taxonomy (NCBI): domain Eukaryota; kingdom Metazoa; phylum Chordata; class Aves; order Piciformes; family Ramphastidae; genus Eubucco; species Eubucco bourcierii. The sequence continues at coordinate 207,731 of VWZE01007825.1, forward strand.
CAGCCTTCGGATCATCTTTGTGACCTCCTCTGAACCTGCTCTAACAGTTTCATATTCTTCTTGTGTTGAGGGCTCCAAAGCTGGGCTCATTCTTTAAAATCTGAAGAAAAACATTTCCTTTTTTTCTCCCCTCTCCTCACTATATATATATATTTTTTTTTTCCTCCTGTGTATACCTATATTTTTATCTTCTCTATATAATCTGCATTTTCTGTATTCAGTAGAAAGATTAAACATTTGTATAATGTCTTATTTCAATTCCTAGACAGTTTATTGCTTTGCCAAATGCAGTGAATGAAATTAGATTTTAAAAAATGAAAAGTTTTACTGCAGTTAGAGCAAAAAAATATCTCATTGGAGGAATTTCAAGTCAGTTGGGACTGCTCAGCACCCCAGGGTCTATAATTATGAGGAAGTCTTGGAGAAATCACTGTAAGCTTTATGACATGAAATTCAGCTTTTTAGCCAAACAGGGCTAGTTGAGGGGACCTCGTGCATGACTCCTTCCTGTTGTGAAGCTGTTGGCTGGCAAAAATTGGCAGTCTTGAGGCAGCTTGAGAAGATCCATGTGTCTGAAAAAAAATTGTAGCTACAGATCCTGAATTGATGTTCAGTGAGATTAAGATGTTGGCAGCTCTGTGATGGGTAGACAGCTGTGACAGAAAATATTTTTATGTCTAATCTTTTACTTAAGACAGAGGAGAACTAAGAAAATCTGAAGTAGTGTCATTATTGAAATGTACAGGCATACCTAGTACCACACACACGTGCACTGTACCATGGGTCAGCAATGGGCCATCAGGGCAAAGAAGGCAAATGGTCTTCTGGGGTGCATGAGGAAGAGTGTGGTCAGCAGGTCAAGGTTGGTTTTACTCCCCCTCTACTCTGCGCTGTTGAGGACATATGTGGACTATTGTATCCAGCTCTGGGTGTAGGGAAACTGGACATGTGTGCAATCCAAGATGTGCTAACTGCTAATTGTAAGCTGAAGTTTCAGAGTCTACATGAAAGGTTATCTGAAGGGCAAGGAGACAAGCTACAGCAGCTGGCAGGAGAACTGAATGAAAACAGGAGTTTCAAACCGAAACAAGGACTCTCAAGAGTTGTCTGAACAGATAGTGATGAGCCAACCGCTTGGTGCCCTCACAGCTCACGTCTTAAGGATTTGGGCCAATTGCATAACAATGAGCTAACCTTTGTAGTCTGTTAAGAGGTATAGGATCATAGAATGGTAAGGTTGGAAGGGACCTCAAGGATTGTCTAGTTCCAACCCCCTGCCATAGGCAGGGACACCTTCCACTACTACAGGTTACTCAAGGCCTCATCCAACCTGGCCTTCAACACCCCCAGAGAGGGAACGACCTCCCTGGGCAACCTGTTCCAGCGTCTCACCACCCTCACTGTAAAGAACTTCCTCCTATCATCCAGTCTAAATCTCCCCTCTGCCAGTTTAAACCCATTGCCTCTTGTCCTGTTGTTTCAAATACTAAATAGTCCCTCCCCAGCCTTCCTGTAGGCCCACTTCAGATATTGGAAGGCTACTCTAAGGTCTCCTGGAAGCCTTCTCTTCTCCAGGCTGCAGAGCCCCAACTCGCTCAATCTGTCCTCATAGCAGAGCTGCTCCAGCCCTCTGAGCATCTTTGTGGCCCTCCTCTGGACCCGTTCCAACAGTTCCATGTCCTTCCTGTGCTGAGGGCTCCAGAACTGCACACAGTACTTCAGGTGGGGTCTGACAAGAGCAGAGCAAAGTGGCAGAATCCCCTCCCTTGCCCTACTGGCCATGCTTCTCTTGGTGCAACCCAGCACTTGGTTGCTGTCTGGACTGCACGTGCACACTGCAGGCTCAGGTATATAAGGGCATACTCATATTCACTAAAGGGGCAGTCTTGGATTATCACATTGATATCAGCTGCTGGGCTCATCTTGCATCATCCTTCACCCCATCCCTAGCAGTCCCAGGTATCATGCAGCTCTGCCACATCTGCAGAACTCTGCAACATCTGGGCTCCCCACTTCAAGAGGGACGAGGAACTACTGGAGAAAGTCCAACAGATCCTCCAAAGATGCTGAGGGTATTTCAGCATCTCTCTTAAAAGGAGAGGCTGAGACCTGAGCCTGTTTAGCCTGAGGAAGATCAGTCTGAGAGGGGATCTCTGTGCTCTGCAAGAGCTAATAGTTGGAGGTCATGAGGACAGGACAGGTCTCTTCTCTGTGATAGCCAGCGATAGGAAAAGGGGTAAAGGGCAAAAACTAGAACAGGTTTCAATTGAACTTAAAGAGAAACTTCTTCACAGTGAAGGTGCAGGAGTCCTAGATCAGGCTGGACATAGATGCTGTGGAGTCTCCTCTGCAGAGTTTCGAAACCCACCTTAGTGTGTTCCTGTGCAACATGCTCTAGGTGAGCCTGTTTTAGCAGGAGGTTGGACTTAGACATATCCAGAGGTCCCTTCCAACCTCCACCCTGTGATGGTTTGAGAGTTACCTAACCCCACACACAAGGAAATCACCCAGACTAGACTCAGCCATCTGAGTCAAGGGATGAAGCTACATTTACATCTTAGCACAATATACAAGCAGATATATCCACACAATGTACAGTTATATATAGGTTAAAAGTAATACGGAAACACAAAATTCCCTCCAAAACAATCGGATTGCCAGGAGGATCCCAATCCAAACTTCCTCCCCCCTACTTCCCTCCCTTCCTCTCCCTTCAGAAATAAGCAGATCAATTCCTGTATATCTCACGTGATAAATCTGGAGAGATCTGACATGAAATGCCAAAAAAGACAAGAAGGAGGTTAGAGGAAATAAAGGGTTAGGTCAGATTGGAGTTAAGGCAGAAAACAACCACAGACTACCAGAGCAGAACAACAACTGCTGAGAACTAACTGAGAGGTGTGTGAGAAGGGAGTGACTTACCTGTGTTTTGACTAGTTGTGTTTCTCAGCAGAAGAATGAATGATAGAGGTTGCTGTTGTTGGTTTTTTTCTTTCTTCTCACAGTTAAGGACTTAATTTATTTCAGTAAACTATTCCAATTAGCCTCAAACCAGCACACACCTCTCTGTGATTCCATGATTCTATGCACTTCACAGCTAAAATCTGCAAACCTTGCATTTTGTGTGAGTGTCCTCAGATTTATGTGTTTCTGAAAAATCTTTTGTGTATAGCTTCCAGCAAGTCATTTATTTTCCTTCACAACTTACAACAGAGAGGAAGTAGCTTCTATCTTTCTTTTGTCCTCAGTTAACTTTGGGCAAGATGTCCAGCAGGTCTTTCATGTATCTGTACAGTATGTCCTGTAGTACAACAGGATCTTGGTCCCAGCTGGAAAAAGGAATTCCAGCCAGTCTCAGCATGGATCAGCATTAGAATGATCAGCAGTACCAGAGAACTGGACTCAGAACTGGTGAGGCCGCACCTTGAGCCCCAGCTTCAGGTTTGCATTGCAGAGGGTACAGAAAAGGGAAAAAAAAAAAAATGGTGAAAGATCTAGAGAACAATTCTGGTGAGGAGCAGATGAGGGAACTGGGGTTGTTTAATATGGAGAAAAGGAGGCTGAGGGGACACCTCATTATTCTTTTCAGTTCCCTGAAAGGAGGTTGCAGCCAACTGGTAGTTTGTCTCTTCTCTATAGTATCAGGTCATAGAATGAGAGGAAATGGACTGAAATTGTACCAGGGGAGGTTTAGGTTGGGTATTAGGAAGCATTTCTTGACTGCAAGAGAGGTGAGACACTGGAACAGGCTGCCCAGGGAGGTGCTAATGTCACCATCCCTTCAAGTGCTCATGAAGCATGTGGACATATCACTCTGGGACATGGGTTAGTGTCCATGATGGTGTTAGTTTGAATGTTAGACTTGATTATCTTAAAGGTCTTTTCCAAATGAAATAGTTCTGTGATTCTATGATTCTATCTAACCATTAGGATGATAAAATACTGATAAGACATATCAATCCAAAGAAATCACAGAATGGAAGGGACAGGAAAGGACCTTGAAAGATCATGCAGAGCAGGATCACCTATACCAGATCACGCAGGAATGCACCCAGGTAGGTCTTGAATACCTCCAGAGAGGGAGACTCCACAACCCCCTTGGGCAGCCTGTTCCAGTGTTCTGTTACCCTCACAGGGAAAAAAAATCCCTCTCATTTTTACATGAAACTTTCTATGTCTCAGCTCCCACCCACTGCTCCTTGTCCTGTCACTGGGCATCACCCAGCAGAGCCTGGCTCCATCCTCCTGGCACTCATCCTTTACATATTTACAAACATTGATGAGGTCACCTCTCAGTCTCCTCTTCTTCAACCTAAAGAGCCCCAGCTCCTTCAGGCTCTCCTTGTAAGAGAGATGTTCCATTCCCTTAATCATCTTCATGGCTCTGTGCTGGACTCTCTCAAGCATTCTATGTCCCTCTTGAACTGAGGGGCCTAGAACAGGACACAGTACTCCAGATGTGGCCTCACCAGGGAAGAGTAGAGGGGCAGGAGAACCTCTCTCAACCTACTAACCACAGCCCTTTTGATACACCCTAGAATGGCATTGCCCCTCCTGGCCACGAGAGCACATTGCTGGCTCATGGTCAACCTCCCATCAACTTGGAACCCAGATCCTTTTCTCCTTCACTGCCTTCCAACAGGTGAGTCCCCAACTTATACTGATACCTGGGGTTGTTCTTTCCCAGGTGCCAGACTCTATGTTTGTCCTTGTTGACTTTCACTAAATATTCTCCTGCCCAACCCTTCAGCCTGTCCAAGTCTCACTGAATGGCAGCACAGCCTTCTGGTGTGGCAGCCACTCCACCCAGTTTGGTGTCATCAGCAAACTTGCTGAGAGTGCACTCTGTGCCCTCATCCAGATTGTGGATGAATATAATGTATGGAACTGGTCCCAGTACTTACTGACCCCTTAGGGACTTCACTAGTTACAGGTCTCCAACTGGACTCCATGCCATTGAGCACACTCTCTGACTTCTTTCCTTCAACCAGTTCCTAATCCACTTCACTGCCTGTTCATCCGGACCACACAGATGAGAGAACACACTGATGAATCAGCTAGAGCCAGGGATCTACTGAAGACCAGAAGACAAATGCTCTGAATAGTTTTGTGCTGAGTGTTTTACATCTCCATATTACTTAAAAAATAAATTTGTAATGAGAATTCTATTTAACTGAAAATTATTTCTCCCTTATTAGTAGAGATCTGCCATTAACAACCACCTACTCCTCCATCACAGCTCCAAAAACATTTGGCAAACTTCAGCTTTTTAGGAACATTTTATTTTGCAGTGGCTTCCAAAGAAATTGAATTAAATTTATATCCAAAGCTGTTGCTGCTGTCTGTATTTGAATATTAAGTGATGTACTTTAAGTAGACTAAGAAAAGAAAAGAAAACAAAAATAATTCAAAATGTTGCTTAATTAATAAGTAGATTTAAAGCATGTACAAGCCATTAAGAAATTGATACTATTCAATTATAATAGTGAAATTTAGGTGGGTCAGAGATGTGCATGCAAAACAGTGTTAAAAAAAAATCTATCTAGAGAGGATTTCTGAATTTCTTTGGGTTTTCTTTGAAGCCTCTTAATTTATTTCAGGAAAAAAAAAATCACTATTACATTGATTTACACTTTGTGACTGAATATTGCAAGGCACTTAAGAATCTCAGTCATAAAACCATAAAATCGTAGAATCGATAAGGTTAGGAGAGACCTCTAAGCTCATCAAGTGCAACTGTCAAGTCAACAGCACCATGGCCACTAAACCATGCCCCAAAGTTCCATGCCCACATGGTTTTTTGAGCACTTTCAGGGATGAAGACTCCACCACCACCCTAGGCAGCCTGTTCCAATGCCAGACCAGTCTTGCAGGAAAGGAATTTCCACTTAATATCCAATCTAAACCGCTCTTGGTGCTCTTGGAGGCTGTTTCCTCTCATTATATCAGTTGATAGTTATGAGAAGACATCAACTTCCAGATCCCTCCAAGCTCCTTTTAGGGAGTTGTAGAGAGTGATGAGGTCTCCTCTTGTTCTTCTTCCCTCCAGACTAATGAACCCCAGTGCTGTCAACTGCTCCTGACCAGACATGTTCTCCAGACTTTTCACCAGCTTTGTTGCCCTTCTCTGGACACTCTCCAACACCTCAGTGTCCTTCTTTGAATGAGAGGCCCAGACCTGAACCCAATACTCAAGGTCCACGTGACCTCACTAGTGCTGAGTACTGAGTTGTAGACAATTGCTTCCCTGGTTCTACTGGTCACCCTGGTCACCATATTACTGATCCGGGCCAGGATGTTGTTGGTTTTATTTCCCACCAGGACGTATTTTTGGCTTTCAATTTTGCCTACTTTAAAGTTTCAGCATATAATGTGCTGGTTTAATGCAACTCTTCCTCATTCCCTGCACAGATGATCACATAGAATCATAGAAAGACACGCATGTGGAAGGGACCTCTGGAGATCCCCCTGCCAAAGCAGGTCACACATAAACACATCCAGATAGGTCTTGAAAGCCTCTAGGCAAGGAAACTCCACAACCTTTCTTGGCAGCCTTCTCCGGGGCTCCAGAAAGCAACAAGTAAGGTAACTCTACTTTTCCAGTGAAAAAAAAACGTTGCCCAAAAAGCTAAGGTAGGAGGAGAAGAAGCCCAGCCTGCTGCAGTATATACTGTGCTGTGTGCAGGCTAAGTCAGACTCCATTAATATCAGGCTCCTGTAGCACAGTAATAGTCTGAGTTTGTAATGTGCATTTGCCAAATGGATGATAAACTTACTCCTCAATTTAACAAAACACTAAAGGAGCTTTGCTGCAGCATCAGCCTAATTATTATTTAAAATTATTTTGTCGCTCCTTGCTCAGCACTAACATTACTCACAATGAATTATTTGATACTTTTTGTGTGTCTGATGTGCAGGGAATTGCAGGGGGATTCCAGCACAATTTAACATTCCTTTTTTTCTTCAGCATTTCAGCAGAGAGATGCTTTAAAAAATAATGTTGCTTCACATAATATTCTTCCTTACATGCTGTAGGATCTTATTCATCTTGCAACTACAAGGGCGGTTTGCATCGTCTTGCTGCAAGGAAATACATTCAGGCTGACAAATTTTCACATGTTCCATTCACTTCTGTGCTCTAACCACTGCACTCCAGGGGAACTTCTTTCTGGCTCACTTTCTTCTGACCGGAGATGTTGCAATTTGAATAAAATGTACATCAAGGCAAACAGTGAGCTAGAACATAACAAAGATGGAGACTCTCTTTTTAAAGGAGAGGTGGGTGGGAGAAGTTATCTGTGGGAAGATTCCCCTTGGAATCCAGAAGAGGGAAGTTAAACACCAAAATCACCTCCCAAGGGAAGTAGTGGACTTCCCCATGTTGGTCAGCTTTAAGACTCAACTTCACAGCTGAACTATCTCATTTCAACCGTACTATCAGCTAGATAGGATGGATCAGATGATCCTTGGGGTCCCTTCCAACCCGGCATTCTGTGATTAGCTTGAATCCTAATCTTCTACATGCCAATCATACCTGCTGTTGGTGCTTCCATTGCCTAGTCATAGAATCATAGAATTGGATAAGACCTCTAAGATCACCCACTCCAGCCATCAACCCCTGTCTTCTGCAGATTGCTTCAATTCCTGCAGCTTCTGGCAACCCAATGAATATCTTTTAGGACAACATAGGCCCATGGTGAGCAGTTGGGCTTGAAGGTCTCAAAGGTCTCTTCCAACCTGAACTGTTCCATGATTCCATATAAACCTCAGCCTTATAGAACTATAGAACCATTTCACTTGGAAAAGACCTTTAAGGTCATCAATTTCAAACATCAACCTAAGACCACTGTGACCATGTCCATGTGTTTCTAGAACACTTCCGGGGATGGTGTCTTCATCATCTCCCTGGGCAGCTTGTTCCAGTGCCTGACCATATTTTCAGTCAACATTTTTTTTTTTTTTTTTTAAATATCCAACCTAAACCTACTCTAGCACTTCGAAGCTCTGTTGCACTTCCATGGCTATGAAGCTAACTACTAAGCCACTGAGTAAGGGTGGTGAGACATGGGGACAGGCTGCCCAAAGAGGTCATGGATGTCCCCGACTTGGAGGTGTTCAAAGCCAGGTATGAAGGTGATGAGACACTGGAACTGGTTGCCCAGAAATGTTGTGGAGGCTCCAACCTAGAAGTCAGCAGGTTGGATGTAACCTTGAGCATGCTGGTCTAGTGGGAGGTGTCTCTGCCCATGGCGGTGTGGTTGGAACTAGATGATCTTGAATGTGCCTTCCAACCCAAATCAATCTATGATTCTGTGACATGTCCAAGAGCTGAACACAGAAACATAGAGGGAGAAGTCCAGTGCTAAGAAAATCAGGAGATAAATGCATCAAGGAATGTTATGGTGGCTAAATATAGTTAAAAGCAGACAACAGCAGCGCCTCTAGACTGCAGGTATTGACAAGGAAACCACTTCAGACAAGAAGCTGCTGGATCTAATTCTGCTTATTGGGTCTGGCAAAGCGTGACAGTAAACAGCTGTGAATTTGACCTTTCTGTTGTAATTAGAGAAGACATTGCATTTTTATTGGCTGTCTCCAGGGTCAGTAATATTTACACAGGAGGATCTGGATGTCTAGGGGTCAGGGTTATTGTGCAGGTTGGCAGCTGCATGGCTTTGAAAGGTGGAGAATGGTTACTGTGATTAACGAGCTATGCAAATTAGCTGAGATGAAGCATTACAGTGAGTCAATAGCAAGTCCCACTGTTCTGTTCTTCTTATATTGAGGGTGTGTGGATGGGTGTTCAACAGTCTTTAAATTCATCTGCTGGATGTCCCCTCCCTGGGTAATGAAGCACCTAGGAAAATGTTGCCAAAACTAGCAAAGGTCACTTTATGCCAAAGAAAGTAGGTCAGCGTTGTGAGGAACCTCAGAGAAACTTCTCTGACCTTAATCTCACCTTTCTGTGTTCCTCTGATTTCTATGAGAATAATTTTTTTGTGCTAAACATAGGGATTGAAGGCCAGGTTGGATGAGGTCTTGAGCAACCCAGTCTAGTGGAAGATTTCCCTGCCTGTGGCATGGATTTTGGAACTAGCCAATCTTAAAGGTCCTATCCAACAAATCATTCTAAATTCTATGATTCTGTAATTTCTATGAGATCAAATTTTTTTTTCTCCCTTTTTTTTTTCTTTTTAAAGGACATGATGGATCTAATGCAGAGTGACTGTCATTATGCAGAGTGCCACCCTATTCCTTAGAGTTTACAGTATTAAAATTATGAAATAATAGAATCATTAAGGTTAGAAAAGACCTCTAAGAACATCAAGTCCAACTGTCAACACAACATCATTGTGCCCACTAAACCAAATCCCAAAGTGGAGTATCTACAAAGTATCTACATCTGCTTTAAGGTCTGCAAGTTAGGTGATAAAGCATATTTTCTGTAATGCATCTCAATAAAAGAAATAAAAAATGCAGTATTGGTTTTCCACATTCCTTTAAAATATGTTTTATGGAAGGTAGGGTACTAAAAACAATACAAGAATTTGTTGGGCTGAATGGGAAGTTTCTCACAGCTCCCTTTTTGAAAGCTAAGGACATCTGCAAAATCTGATCTCCATCTGATTCTTCACTGTAATGTATGTACTCAAAGTAGGACTGATCAGCTTGCTCAAGGCCTCACCCAACCTAGCTTTAAACACCTCCAGTCCTGAAGTCTTCATTACATCTGCGGGCAACCTGTTCCTGTCCCTCACCACTTTCATTGGGAAGAATTGGTTTCTCGTATCTTGTCTTAAACCAGATTCTTCCAGTTTGAAGCCATTATCCCTAGTCCTATCACTCCATGCCTTTGTCAAAAGTCACTCTCCAGCTCTCCTGGAACCCACTTCAGCTGCTGGAAGGCTGCTAGAAGGTCTTCATGAAGTCTTCTCTTCTTCAGACTCCAACTCTTCTTCAGGGTTCTTCAGAGTCCAGCTCTCTCAGCATGTCTTCATAGGAGAGGTGCTCCAACCTTCTGATCATCTTTGTGGCCTCCTCTTGACGCTCTGTAACAGTTCCACATCCTTGTGCTGGAGACTCCAGAACTGGAGTTAGTGAGTTCTTCCTTTATCTCATTTATTCCCTCTAACCATTTCTATCTCTTGGCAACCATAGATGTTTCCATATGCTTCTTTAAGAATCCTTTCCAAGTGGCCCTTCTGTTCTTGTTAGCTAAGACCAGACTGACACGTAGGGAGGAAAAACATGCCACCACCTTCCCCATCAACAACTCAAATGGGAGCCAAAAGGCATCTTGCATTAACACTGAAAGGAGTGATAGCTATTTAAAACTGGTGAAAATGATGAAAGTGTTATTTTATTCCAGTTCCCCTTCATGAAGTCCTTGTTTCTTAAAGATCCACACCAATTTCTGTACTGTAAAAATCTCTTTCTCCTCTACCCTGCCATGTGCCTCAGTGTACTACTCAGGATAACATCCATTATTGAATATCTGATGGTCAAAATCTTATTCTGGGTAAAAAAGAAATAAATTTCCTGTTAAAAAGCATTTTTGTTTGTTTGCTTTAAATAAAATCTTGCTGGTCTAATTAAAGAAGTGCTTCTAGTCCACCTTTGTTACAGGAAGCAAAAAGAAAGAGAAAAAAAGGAAAAGAAGACAAAATGAAAAAGAAAACATTGCTATGTAGGAAAAGTACCAATCAAAATAATACAATTAAAATTATGAAGCATACGTTTCCTAGTTTCTGCCCTTTTCCCTGCTCTAATGCTCACCCCTCTTTATCCACTCAAGAAGCTGATGTTGATAGGTTTTCTCTGATGGAAGGAATACAGAGACCTTCAAATATCTCAAGTTCTTTGTCAGAAATATAATGTTGTATGGCTTCTTCTTTCTCTTTATTTTTATTTCTCTTTTTCATTTCCTTTTTTTCTTATTATTTTCTTTATCTTTCTCTTTTTCTTCCTATTCCTTTTTCTTTCTTTTTCTTTTTTTCTTTTTCTTTCTTGTTTTCTTTTTCTCTTTCTTTTTTCTTCTTCTTTTTCTTTCTTGTTTTCTTTTTCTCTTTCTTTTTTCTTCTTCTTTTTCTTTCTTGTTTTCTTTTTCTCTTTCTTTCTTCTT
>VWZE01007825.1:219307-238374 GCA_013396675.1 Eubucco bourcierii
CTTTCCCTTTCCCTTTCCCTTTCCCTTTCCCTTTCCCTTTCCCTTTCCCTTTCCCTTTCTCTTTTTCTTTTTTTTCTCTCTCTTTCTCATCTAACCTGACCTTGACTCCTTGATAAAATAGATTGTAATCAGTTTAGTCCAAAACTACATTTTCCCATGAGTACTGTAAACCGAAGGCCCTTTCAGGCTAGAATAAAGATCTAAATCCTCTTGTTTCCAGAATTTCTCAGTGGGGACTTTGTGGGTTAAGAATATATTGAAATTACAGAAAGGAATATTTTAGTAAGAGTTACTGTATGAGAAAGAGAAATAAGAAAATAGATATATATATAAGATGAAATGTCTCATATTGTTGATCAAATCACAGGAACGGGAGGTGAAACATCTTCATTCTCACCCATCTAAATCCTAAAAAGATATGACAATATCTAAATAATATATAATAATGCATAAAGACAGTCTATAATTATGAGAAAGACAGAGAAAAGTCAGCTTGATAATATGTCTGGGTCAGAGACAATGACAATGAGGAGACATCCAGACTATAGGGATTAAGTCTGCAGGTTGACACCCCTCTAAATAAAATTCACCCAAAGCTTTGCACGATTTGATGTAACTTCAAAGTTCGATTCAGCTTTGAAGCTGGTCCTGCCCTGAGTGATCTTTCCCTACTCCAACCTAAATCATTGTATATCCCATCACATCTAACTCATTTTATGATTCCATGAAGATAAAACACCCAGCTGAGATGCTTTTAGACTCCATTTGATAGATGCACTGTGCCACACTTTGATGTGTCCAATGTATTCAACTCATGTTGCAGTTGCTTAAAGGTCTCTCTTACCTTACATGCTGTGGACTCATTCATTCACTTGTCCAGAAGTAGCAATCCTCTTCTGTTACTTCAAACTTTTTTGCTGCCTACCTGTATGAAGCTGTGTACCCAGATCTGTCTTATAGTAGGCTCAGGTCAGTTTGGTGAATACTGATTTCTTGCAAAAGTAATGCTGATTTCTGGTTAAAAAAAGAAATTATTGTAAAAGGTCCTGATTTCTTTAGTAGAAAATATCTTTTTTCTGTCTTCAAAGTGTCACTGCAGAAGTTCAACCTTGGGAAAAACTACCTGCATTTATAGGAGCAGCATGTTGGAGGGAAGCAGGCAGTTAACCCATAACAAACCTCCAGGGTGACTCCAATACCTCCACGGGCAAGAAACTTTTCTTAAGATTCAACCTAAATGTCCCCTGGTGCAACTTGAAGCCATTTTCTTTTTTTCTATCACCTGATACTAGTGAAAGGAGATAAAACCCTACCTCGCTCCAACCTTCTTTCAAGGAGCTGTAGAGAGCAAGAAGAGGTTTCCCCTCAGCCTCCTCTTCTCCAGATTAAGTCACCCCAGGTCCTTCAGCCACTCCTCACCAGACCTGTTCTCCAGACCCTTCACCAGCTTCATTGCCCTTCTCTGGACCTGCCCATGCAACAGGAAAAACAGTGCTGGAGCACTGGAGTAGGCTTCCAAGAGATGTTGTGAAGTCTTCTCTAGAGACTTTCAAAACCCACCCGGACATGTTCCTGTGCAACCAGCTCTGGCTGAACCTACTTTGGCAAGGGAGTTGGATTTGGTGATCCCCAGAGGTCCCTTCTAATTGCAGTCTGTTATTGCATGATTGAGAATGAATCAATAGTTCAGTAAAACAGAATAATAATCAACATATAAAATCAAACCTACCCTAAGTATAATACAACTGCCTTACATAAAATTATTCTGCAAATAATCAAAATTAGATTTTATTCCACTAAAAACTCACAGATTAATAAAAGCCGTCTATGATAAATAATGTCTTATTGCAATAGTTCAGCCTCAGGAGGGAATACAGCACAGAAAAGGTATTTTCTTTTTGTATTCTAAAGCCTAGTTGGTAACCACAACATTTTCCAAACCACTACACTGGAAACATCTGGAATTCTTCATGGTACAATACGCTTTATCAGTTCTGACATATTTGTCAATTAAAAAAAATAGAGAGAGAAGGTAAGGTCTTTGTTAACATACCTGAGGTATGATTTCTTCTGTCATGCTGAGAAACTCAAATGCACTCTGCTTCTCTGCTTATTAAAGCATTTGCTGAACATTCAGCTTGAAGAAAGAAGCAGAGTAATGATATATCCCACGATATTGCTCAGCCAGACCTACCTCAGGTGCTATCTGCTTGCTTTATTTAGGGCACTAACTAATCCAAGAAGAGATAAAAAACCTTAGCAATGCTTAAGAGGAGGGGGAAAAAAATAGAAATGTTGTGATGCTTTGAAAAGCAGAGAATTTCTTCCTGCAAGAGCTAACAAAGTATTTGAGAATTTCACAAATTATGATTCTGTTATAAGAATCACAGAATCACAAAATAAATTGGATTTCAAGGGACCTTCAATGCTCTGCCATGGGAGGGCCTCATCCAGCCTGGCTTTCAAAACCTCCAGGACTTGAGCGTCTACAACTCCTCTGGGCAACCTCTTCCAGTGTCACCACACTCACAGTAAAGAACTTCTTCCTTCTGTCCATCTAAACCTACCCTTCTCTGGTTTGAAGCCATCATCTTCATCCTATCACACTGTAAAGAGATTCCCTCCAGTTCCTGGACTTACTGTAAACTTGCAGGCACAACTTAATAAAACCGCAGAATGGTTTGAGTTGGAAGGGACCTTCAAGATCCTCTAGTTCCAACCACCCTGCCATGGCCAGGGACACCTTCCACTTGATCAAGGCTTCATCCAACCTGGCCTTGAGCACCTCTAGGGAGGGAGCATCCACAACCACCCTGGGGAACCTGTTTCAATGTCTCACCACCATCAATGTAAAGAATTTTTTTCTAATTTCCAGTCTAAATCTCCCTTCTTTCAGATCAATGCCATTGCTTCTCATACTGTAACTACAAGCTTTTTTGCAAAAGTCTCTCCTCAGCTTTCCTGTAGCCCTTTTTAGGTACTGAAATGCTGCTAGAAGATCTCCCTGGAGCATTCTGTTCTCCAGGGCAACCAACTCCAACCCTCTTAGCCTGTCTTCATAGAAGAGGTGTTCCATCTCTCATTACTTTCATGGTTCTTCTGTGGACCCACTTCATGTGCTGAGCATGACAGAGCTGGACACAGTACTCCAGGGAGTGACTCACCAGAGCAGAGTATCTCACCAGGGCAATGAGGTTTAATGCTGTCATGGTTTGAGGGGTTCCAGGTTATCCCAGAGACCCTAAAAAAACTACAGAGACAAGATCCATCCCAGGGGATGAACTGGCTGCCCCTGGGTACCGTAGCTATGTTATTCAATCCCATAAACCCTGCAAACACTTTAAAAGTGAGCAACAGGGTCAGTTTGTTCTCTTTTCTCCCTGCCTCTCCAACTCTGCAGGGGGATCTTTATCTGGTAACGAGGTAATTATGTAGGAGGACCCTGTGGAAGGCCATGCTCTTCAAGGCCACCGTCTGCCTCAGTGAGTTTTAGCCTGTTTAGGGCCAACTGGGAGACAATGAGGAATGGGAGAAAAAGAGCACTGGGATTTTTGGTGGGTTTTTGGTGGTTTGTGGTTTGGTTGGGGGGAAGGATTTGGGGGAATTCTCATGTATCCTGTGTCTGTATTAGGTGTTAAGGATTCATGCCTGCCATATATTTTCCTGCACAACTTTAAATACAACCTCTCCGCATTCTTATCTCCAACTCAGTGAGAGTGTTATTATTTTACTGCCCTTTTCCCTTAGAAAAAGAGTAAAGTAAGATAACCTCAGTCTGTTGCACTCTTACATAAAAAAGTATGACAAATGGCTATAGTGGTGTTAGGTCAGTGGTTAGACTTGATGATCTTAGAGCTATTTTCCAACTGTAGTGGAGGTGTAATAAATTCATGCGAGATTATATTTTTAAAAATTAATATTGTTTATTAATATTCAATATTCAGGACTGGTGCCACCCCCATCACTCATTTTAATAATAATCAGTCATGGTAACTTTATACAGGTTATTGCAGGCTCTAGAAATAACTAGTAATAATATATAGCACTAATTGAGCTCGATTGAATTGGAAGAGAAGGCTTTGCAGTTAGTGTACCCCTTGCAGTCAATACACTGCTTGCTCACTAGATGGTCTCAAGGAGCTCCTTTCTGCTTATGGTAGAAGGCAATGTTTAATTACAAGAGGCTTTAGGTATTTACTCACAAAATATTATCAGACAGTACCCAAAGCATGTGGAGGGGTTTCTGCCAGTGCTCTTAAAGCTGTTAGAGGCGTTGCAGTCTTCCCAGGCTCTTTTCTCGGGCAGCTGGGAGTCTGACATAGTCTCTGACCTGGTTCCTCTTGATTCCAAATTCATCAGAAGCCTTGCAGAGGGGCAGGCAGGATGCAATGCCATGTGCAGGCTTGGCACAATGTCACACTGGCTGTGCAGGCAGATCACCTGCAGGCATTTAGAACCTGTTCCTGGTAAACTCTTGGAAGGCAGTTTCCAGGCAGTTCAGGATACAATATGGTAATAAGCAAGCATGGATGCAATGGCAGAGAGCAGATACAATAGCAGAGCATATGCTGTGCTCCCTGCTCATTTCCTTTCATCCATACAGCCTGAGACTAATGGGCCTTTGGACACAGAATAGCCAATCAAAATGGTGGCTAGCCAAACCTGACCATATTAGGTGAAGCCATAGGCTTGCTTTACCCAAATTTGGACAGAGCACAGGCCTTGCACAAGGCAACCGTGTGTACCCTGCTTACCACAGGGTTCAAAACAAGTCTGGGCAGGCCTGAGTCCTCAAATTCAGTTGCTCCAGGCTCTTTGTCCTCTTTCCTGCAGTTGTGTCTCCCCAAAACAGAAGGAGGGGAGAGCAGGAAAACATGCCTGGGCAAACCAGGACATGTATAAGCTTATTTTGGCCTGCTGAGGCCTACCATGACACCAACCAAAGCAATTCTGTGATTTTCTGATTCTGTAATCTCAGTTTCCATTGTTTGAATTGCAATATGTGGGTGAGGAAAGGGTTATGAAACCAATATGTGGTTTGCTGTCATGAGGAAAGACTGAGAGAACTGGGACTGTTTAGTCTTGAGAGAAGGAGGCTGAGTGGGATCCTTGTTAATGTATCTAAATATCTGATGGATGGGTGTCAGGATGAAGGCGATGGTCTGGTTTTGGTGGTATGAGGTGACGTGACAAGGAAAAATGGGTACAAGCTGGAACACAGGAGGTTCCCTCTTAACTTGGAGGTTCCCTCTCAACTTCAGGAAACATTTCTTTACAATGAGGGTGATGGAGCACCAGAGCAGGCCGCCCAGAGAGGTTGTGCAGCCTCCTTCTCTGGGGACTTTCAGGACCCACTTGGATGTGTTTCTGTGTGACCTGCCTTAGGTCACTCTTCTCTGGCAGTAGGATTTGACTTGCTAATCTCCAGAGGTTCCTTCCAACTCCTAACATTCTGTGATTCTAACACACATCAAATTTTCATGATTGAATATGGAAAAGAACAACTGGGAAAACTGGAACAAGGGCTTTTTGGGAATATAAAAGTTAAAAATGTGTCCAAATATTCCCTAACCCGGTGAAAGACATTTTGCCTCCTAACGGTTTACAGCAGGCTGGAAAACCCTGATTGAAGAGAGGTTAGTGTGGCATGACTGCATTGTTCATGTCAGAATAATGAATTACAGTATCACAGTAACACCAAGGTTGGAAGAGACCTCAAAGATCATCAAGTCCAACCTGATACCACAGACTTCAAGACTAGACCATGGCACCAAGTACCACATCCAAACCCACCTTGAACACGTCCAGGGATGGTGACTCCACCACCTCCTTGGGCAACCCATTCCAGTAGCGAATGAATTAATGCAGTAAAAAGCATCTTGGTGATACCTGCATATTGTATAAAGTCAAGAGAGAGAAAAGGATGAGACCTCTGAACTGCAAATTTTGTGAATGGAAGTTAGTTTCATAAAAATCATAGAATGATAGGAGTTGGAAGGGACCTCTGAAGATCATTGAGTCCAATTCCCCTGCCAAAGCAGAACCACTGTGATGAGGCACTGGAACAGGTTGCCCAGGGAGGTTGTGGCTGCTCCCTCCCTGGAGGTGTTCAAGGCCAGGTTGGATGAGACCTTGAGTAACCTGTAGTAGTGGGAGGTGTCCCTGCCTATGGCAGGGGGTTGGAACTAGATGATCCTTGAGGTCCCTTCCAACTTTACCATTCTATGATTCTATGAACCATGTAGGGTAGGCCACACAGGAATATGTCCAGATTGGTTTTGACAACTCTAGAGAAGGAGTCTCCGGAGCTTCTCTGGGAAGCCTGCTCCAGGGCTTCAGCACTCTCACAGGAAAGAAGTTTATCCTCATGTTAAGGTGGAACTTCCTATGCTTCTGTCTGTATCCATTTCTCCTCATCTGACCACAGGACACCACTGAAAAGAGACTGGCCCCTTTTTCTTGACACCCATGCTTTGGATATTTTTAGACATCAAAAAAATCTCCTCTCAGTCTTCTCCAGACTAAATAGCCCCAGGTCTCTCAGCCTTTCCCAATCAGACAGAACTTCCAGTACCTTGGTCATCCTCATAGCCTCCATTGGACACTCTCCAGTATATCCTTTTCCCTCGTGAAATGGTGAGCCCAGAACTGGACACAATGCTCCAGATGTGAGCTCAGCAGGGCAAAGTAGAGAGGAAGGAGAATCTCCCTTGACCTGCTGACCACACTCTTCTCCATGCACCCCAGGATGCCATTGGTCATCTTGGTCACAAGGGCATATTGCTGTCCTATGGATAATTTATTGCTTCTCAGGACTCTGAGGTCCTTCTCCATAGAGCTACTTTCCAACAGGTCAACCCCTAATCTGTACTGGTGCAGAGGGTTGATCCTCCCAAAGTGCAAATGATTGTCTGAAGTCTTTCTATTCATAAACACTTCTTTTCATCTATGATTATTTTCACTTTTTTTTTTTTTTTAATTCCATCATCTTACCATTTTGTCAAGATTTTAAAGACCTTGATGTAAATAAAGGCTTTTGAAAAATACAATTTTGCATATTGGTTTGGGCTAATTAAATCACAAATTAGTCAATGGAATTTAGTTTTTAATTGACACATCCAAGCAAAGATCTTTAGCTTTTTGTTTCTTTGTTGTCTTCCTTTAATTAACAATGTCATTGCAGTCTGGCTGGATGCACTTTGTTTTGTTATTGTCACTTATGAAACTAGCATAATTCATCTTGATAGGTAGGAATATACCAGAAATAGTGTGGCAAACATGACCAGGGAAGGGATTGTTCCCTTGGATTCAGCACAGGTGAGCCCACACCTTGAGTACTGGGTTCAGAGAAGGGCAATGAAGATGGAGAAGCATCAGGAAAACAGTTCTGGTGAGGAGCAGCTGAGGGGACTGAGGTTGTTTAGTGTGAAGAAGAGGAGACCTCCTTACTCTCTACAGCTCCCTGAAAAGAGTTTGGAGTGAGATGGGGATTGGTCTCTTGTCCCTAGTATCTGGTAATAGAGTGAGAGGAAATGGGCTGAAATTGTGCTGGCAGACCTTAACATTGGATATTAGGAAGAGAGTGGCCAGGCACTGAGGCAGGCTGCCTATGGAGGTGGTGGAGTCATTGTCTCTCTCATGTTTATTGAACAGGTGGACATGACCCTATGTGACACAGTTTAATGGGCATGGTGGTGATGTATTTATAGTTGGACTTGATGTTCTTGGAGGTCTTTTCCAACCCAAACAATTCTATCGCTCTCTGATTCTGCATTCCCTTTTAGTCCAGGAGCTGAGATACACACATTTTCTCAGCAAGAACAAAGTGTCCCCATGTTGTGTATTACTCTACCTGTCAGAACATTTAGCACTGTGTTAGTTACCAAGGCAACAGCACTTTTTTTTTTTTGGGGTGTGTGTGAAACACATTCTGGGTCTGCCTTTCCTTTTTGAAGTTCTGCCCCTTAGGAGCACAAGTAAATGTGACCAAGTTATGCATGAGGAGCCTGAATTTGATGAACCATAGCACACATTAAATTGCCTACATTTGGTGTTTCCACAGTGTCATTTCCAAAAGACTGTTGTCACAATAATTAGTTTTTCACGACTACCAGTTCCAAAAATGGTAATTAGAAAGAAAAGAAGGTCTATTACCACTTTATTGCAGCTAAATGATGGTGCTGTTGAACTGTTTGCTATGCAAGTAACCTAAAGGACTGGAATATTCAGGAAACACAACCAGTGATACTTAGATCTGTAATGGACTGCAGGCTAATAGGTCTAGAGTATATAGATTAAAAGCTAACATAGACAATGAGATTGAGTGCACCCTCAGCAAGTTCCTAAATGATACCAAGCTGAGTGGTGTGGTTGATAAGACTGAAGGATAGGATGCCATCCAGAGACACCTGAACAGGCTAGAATTGGGCTCAGAAGAACCTCGTGAGGTTCAAATAAGGCAAAGGGCAAGGTCCTGCACCTAGGTCAGGGCAATCCACAGTATCAGCCCAGGCTGGGGGATGATGACATTAAGAGCAGCCCTGAAGAAAAGTACCCAGGAGTGCCAGTGGATGAGAAGCTGGACACGAGGCAGTAATGGGCACTTGCAGCCCAGAAGGCAAATGTTATCCTAGGCTGCATCAAAAGAAGCTTGGCCAGCAGGTTAAGAGAGGTGATTCTGCCTCTCTGCTCTGGTGTGGCAAGACCCTCACCTACAGTCCCGTGTCTCCAGCTCTGGAGTCTGCAACACAAGAAAAAGCTTTTCATCTGATGTGTTATAATATAAAATTGTCCAAGAAAAGGGCCACACTTCCTGAGAAAGGAGCTTTTTCTTTTCTGCGTGTGTATTTGAAGAAGAGCTCCATCTCTTTCCAAACCCCGTAAATGATACCATGTCTCCTCCGGAAACTCAAGATCCATCTGGATGCATTGCTGTGTGACCTGCCCTAGGTACCCTTACTTTGTGGGGGTGGACTTTATCATCTCCAGAGGTCCATTCTAACCCCTACTGTTCTTTGACAATGAAAACAAATTTTATGTCACACATAGAACAACTTATCCCAATTGTCTTGGATATCACAGACAGAACACACCTCCTCCCTTCCCTACGTTTCTTCTCTTTCTTTAAACACACGCACACACACACACAGAGTTTTGAAGAGAGATCAGTTTTGAAGTTCTGACTTTAAGAGATGTGTTGGATGTTGATTTCTACTCAGCAAGTTTTTTTTATTACAGGTCGTTTAGGTTTTGTTGGGTGGGGTTGTTTGGGTTTTTTTTTGTCCTCTTAGTGTTTCCTTAAGAGCACAATAGAGCAACTGATGAGTAATTTGTCTATTTTTATGCTTGCAGCACTCATCCCTTAGTCATTCCATGCTGTAAGTGGTGTCTTATCTCTGGATTCACCTCAATTCACCATTATTAGTTGCCAGGAGTGCAATTTTCTTATTTTCACTTACAACATAACAATGTTACATTAAACAAAAAAAACCCTCACCAAAAAACAAAACAAACAAAAAAAACCCCAACAACATCCCCTCCCCCAAAACCCACAAAGGTTGCAGGAGATAAATCAACATTTCCTCTGTGATTTAATGGAGTCCCTTTGTGCACACAAATTGTGATACAATATATAGTTATTAACTTCTGACTGAGCATAAGTGAAGAGTCATACAATCATTTGGGTCAGAAAAGATGTCTAAGACCATCTAGTCCAACCATCAACCTAGCACCACCCTAACCATTAAACCATGTCTCAAAGACCATGTCCACATGTATCCCTGTCTGAATGAGAAGACCCAGAGGGCAACACAAAGATGAGGAACACAAAGTAGTCTCCACAAGGGCTTATAGTGATAGCACTAGAAGCAATGGATTTGAGCTGAAGGAGGGGAGAAATTTGACTGGAGATTAAAAAGAAATTCTTTACAGTGTGATGGTGGTGGTGAGACACTGGAACAAGTTGCCCAGGGAGGTTGTGGATGTCCCCTTCCTGAAGTTGTTCAAGACCAGCCTGGATGAGACCTTGAGCAACCTGGTCTAGTGGCAGGTGCCCTGCCCATGACAGGGAGGTTGGAACTAGATAATCTTGAAAGTCCCTTCCATCTCAAAGCAAACTATAATTCTAATGCATCAGATGACAACAGGGGAAGAAACTTCCAACAAATCTTGGAACATTATCCAAGGGCTGTAGCTTATGCTTGCATTTAGAATCATAGAATGGTAAGGTTGGAAGGGTCCTCAAGGATCTTCTAGCTCCAACCCACTGCCATAGGCAGGGACACCTCCCACTAGTACAGGTTACTCAAGGCCTCCTCCAACCTGGCCTTGAACACCTCCAGGGAGGGAGCAGCCACAACGTCCCTGGGCAACCTGTGCCAGTGCCTCACCACCCTCACTGGAAGGAACTTCCTCCTGACATCTAGGACAATCTTCCCTCTGCCAGTTTAAACCCATTGTCTCTTGTCCTGTTGTTTCAAGACCTTGCAAATAGTCCCTCCCCAACCTTCCTGTAGGCCCCCTTCAGATACTGGAAGGCTACTATAAAGTCCCCTCAAAGCCTTCTCTTCTCCAGGCTGCAGAGCCCCAACTCTCTCAGCCTGTCCTCATAGCAGAGCTGCTCCAGCCCTCTGATCATCCTTGTGGCCTCCTCTGGACCCGCTCCAACACTTCCATGTCCTTCCTGTGCTGGGGGCTCCAGAACTGCACACAGGACTCCAGGTGGGGTCTGAGGAGAGCAGAGTAAAGGGGCAGAATCCCCTCCCTCGCCCTACCGGCCACAGTACTCTTGATGCAGCCTAGGACTCGGTTGCTGTCTGGGCTGCAAGTTCTCCGCAGTTTCTCAAGTTCTCTGCTATCACACCAAGATGGAATTTCTCTGCTGTGTTGGAGTATTATTATTGTGCACAGAACAACTCCAGCTATTTATACAGAACTATGGTTGCACTACACAAATCTAATTTTGGGGTCTTTTTTGGTCTATGAAATTAGCAAAGACTTATATATCTTTAAAGAAAGAGATATAAAGATTTATAAATCCTTAAATAAGATTTATTCTTGACAGCAGAAGCTGGGAAAGGAATCTCCAGATGTTATAACTGTAGATATTATAACTGGGTCACTTTTGCATTGAAAGAAGATATGTTTTATTTGAGAGAGTTGTAAAATTGAATCAAAAGTTCTTCCATCTAAGAAAGATTTTTTTTCCTTGTTACTATTTTACTAATTAGCAGTGCTCTAATTACTTTCTTTCCACTAGGTCAGCAGCAATAATTAGAGCAGATTGAATGCAGTAAGTTAGGTCCTGGAGGATGTTATGGTCAAAATTTTGTCCATGGGTAAAGAGGAAGCACATTCTGTGTATAAATAAAACCAAGAATGCATTGTTCCTGTCACTGAAACCTCCAGAGTCTCAGCATCACTTGTCACAGATTCACAGAATACATTGGGTTGGAAGGGACCCTCAAAGGTCATCTTGTCCACCCCCTCTGAAGTCAGAAGGAACGTCTCCATCCAGGGTGGGTTGCTCAGGGCCACATCAAGTTTGACCTTGAAGGTCTCCAGGGAAGTGGCCTCAACCATATCTCCAGGCAACCTGTTCCAGTGTATCACCACCCTCATTGTAAAGCACTTTCTCCTGAATTCCAAATTAAATCTACCCTTCTCCAGTTTCAAAGTACTGCCCCTCACCCTATCATCAAAAGTGCTTCTAAACAGTCCCTCTCCAGCTTTCCTGTAGGTCCCCTTCAGATACTGAAATAAGGTCTCCCTGGAGCCTTCTCTTCTCCAGGATGAACAGCCTGTCCTTGCAGCAGAAGTGCTCCAGCCCTTTGATAGTCTTCTTGGCCTCCTCTGGACTCATTCCATCAGGCTCATGTCTCTCTTGTGCTGACTCCAGGGCTGGACACAGTACTCTAGGTGAGATCTCAGCAGAGCAGAGCAGAAGGGGCAGAATTGCCTCTATCCATATGTTTGCCACACTGCTTTTGATGTAGCCAAGGAATTCACAGGCTTCTGGGCTGCAAGTGCCTATTGCTGCTTCACATCCAGCTTCTCAGCCACCAGCATCCCTAAATCCTTTTATGAAGGGCTACCCTCACCATTCCCCAGCCTGGATTGATGTGGAGGATAGGTGTGGGACCTTTACCATATTGAACCTCATGAGGTTCTCCTCAGTCCACCTCTCATAACTCATGCCTGCACTCTACATTGTACCTGGTGGATCTCCTCAAACCTGGAAGTGTTGAAAACCAAGCACAAAGCTTCAAAATGAAACCTAGAAACACAGAATTCTTTCAGGTGAAAATTACCTCTATGATCATCAAGTCAAGCTGTCACCCATGAAACCGTGGCCTGAAGTTCCATGTCCACATGTTTTTTGAACACCTCTGGAGACAGTGAGTTCACCACCTCCCTGGGCAGCCTGTTCCAATGCTTGACCACTCTTGCAGAAGAGAAATTTTTCATAAGGCCCAACCTAAACCTCCTCCAGCACAAGTTGAGGCCATTTCCTCTTGTTCTATGACTTGAAAGGAGGAAGAAGAGACCAACAACCAGCTTGCTCCAACCTCCTGTCAGAGAGTTATAGAGAGTGAGGAGGTTTCCCCTCAGCTTCCTCTTCTGCAGATTAAATGACCCCAGTTCCCTCAGGTGTTCCTCACAGGACCTGCTCTCCAGACCCTTCTCTGGCTTTGTTCCCCTTCTCTGGGCATGCTCCAGCACCCTAATGTCTTTCTGGTATTAAGGGACCCAAAACTAAACTCTGTATTTAAGCTGTGGTGCTATTTACTATGTAAGTGCCAACCATCAGTGAGCAGCAAGCTTCAGAAAATGGAAAACACCTTGGGAGTAAAAGGGTAAGAGGAGGAGGAACACCAGATCAAAGAGCTTTAGGTGGAACCTACACTGCAAAGTGTTACTAGCAGCAAAAGAAAAAAAAAAAAAAAAAAAAAGCTGGATAATGATATTACATAAGGGGTCTTCACAAAAATATGAAAGAGATGTCTTCAGTTCCAATTTTGAGGAAGAGATTGCTTTGATGTTTCTGTGGCCTGTCAGAGAACAGCATCAAAAGTAATCTGATCATTTTGCTAGTTTAACATTAGATCAGAGGACTTATCAATATGATGAGATATAGGTCAGGGAGAAGAAAAATGTCAGAAGCATCAGTCCTGGCTGCTGCAGAAGAATAGGCAAGAAGACAGAGAGAAGGAGCAGGAGCAGATGCTTAAAATGCTCACATGACCATTTTCAGTAGTTGTTTTGTTTGGATATTGGGATTTTGTTTCAGTTTCATTTGGTTTAGTAGCAAAGAACAGCTCCACGGAGAAGGATCTTGGAGTCCTGGTGCACCGTAAGTTATCCATGAGCCAGTAATGTGCCCTTGTGTCCAAGAAGGCCAATGGCAATCTGAAGTGCATGAACAAGAACATGTCTAGCAGGTCAAAGAAAGTTCTCCTCTGCCTCTACTTTGCCCTGGTGAGGCCGCACGTGGTCCAGTTCTGGGCTCCCCAGTTCAAGAAAGACAGGGAACTACTGGAGAGAGTCAGACAGAGCACTACAAAACTTCTGAGGAGACTGGAGCACCTCTGTGAGGAGGAAAGGCTGAGAGACCTGGGGCTGTTTCATTGGAGAAGAGCAGCCTGAGAAGAGATCTTCTCACTGTTGATCAATAGCTAAAGGGTGGTGGCCAAGAGGGTGGGGCTGGGCTCTTTTTGGTGGTGCCCAGTGTTAGGATAATGAGATGCAAGTACAAATGAACAGAGTAGGTTTTCAGCTGCCCTGTAGCCCACTTCAAATCCTGGAAGGCTGGAAGGTTTTCCTAGAGCCTTCTCTTCTCCAGGCTGAACAATCCCAATTTTCTCCAGCCTGTCTTCACAGCAGAGGTGGTTGAGCCCTTTGATCATCTTCATGGCCTCCTTTGGATCCTCTCTAACAGTTCCACATCCTATTTGTGTTGGAGGCCCCAGAGCTGGTCACAGGCACTCCAGGTGGGCTCTCAGCAGAGTGGAGCAGCAGGCAGGCAGAATTCCTTCCCTGCACCCGCTGCCCAAGTTGCTGTGGATGCAGGCCAGAATATGGTTGGGTTTTGGGCTGTGGGGACACATTGCTGGCTCATGTTGAGTTTCTCATCACCCAGCACCCCTAAGCTCATCTCCTCAGCACTGTCCTGCATCCATTCTTCACCTGGTTTGGATTTGTGCTTGGATTTCCCTGATCAGAGTGCAGAAATTCTTATCTTCAAGAAAAAAAAAAATTAACAGGCTTTTTCCTAGCTCAACTCCTCTGGCATGTGTAAAAAACATATCTGAGGTGCATAGATATTAAAAATATAATTTTTTTCCTATATTGACATAAAAAATTATATATATTGTACATATTGTTATAAAATGATGTGTAGCTGACACACTGATATTAAAAATCTTACATCTTTGACTTCAATGTTCTTCTCACATCTATATTGATATAGAAATGATCTATATTGAAGACATTGATACAACATTATATATAATTGATATAAAAATGATATATATTGGCTTTGGCATTATTATATTTACTCACATATTATTTGTAGGCAGAATATTCACAACTCTTTTTTTTTTTTTTCTTTTCCCACTGGTTCTACTGGTTGATTTGTTTTGCTGCATGTGCCTACCTGTCAGCAGATGGAGAGTGAAGGATTTTCTGCTGCTTCTTAATTCTGCCTGCCCAGGCATTGCACACATCCTTGTGCCTCGGAGCAGTGCAGAAAATGGTTAACTACACATCTGCAGCAGTTAGATTCATTTTTAATCACGTTGTGTTTCCAGTAGATTTTGCATTTGGTTTCATTCCTTCCTTTTTAAAATTTTTTTTAAATTTTTTTGGGTTTTTTGTTTGCTGAATATACAGTTAGCAGCTTTAAAAAAAAAAGTAAAATAAAGAAATAGTGAATGCTT
Source organism: Eubucco bourcierii (assembly GCA_013396675.1). Taxonomy (NCBI): domain Eukaryota; kingdom Metazoa; phylum Chordata; class Aves; order Piciformes; family Ramphastidae; genus Eubucco; species Eubucco bourcierii. The sequence continues at coordinate 234,244 of VWZE01007825.1, forward strand.
ATTGACTGGAATATTGGATTAAAAAAGAGAACATTTTAAAGAGATTGAGAATCAGCAACCCTTGTTAGATTTGATTTGTGTCCCCTCTGCAGGTGTAAGTAGAATTTTTCCTCCTAATTTTAAATTAATTTTAAATTATTAAAAAAGTTAATTAATTTTAAATTTATTTGCTCCTAATTTATCTATTTTTCTTGATAACAAGATTAAATATTAATCCTATTTTTATTTTTCTGTTGACCAGGTTGAATATGCTTGGTAACCAGTTACACAAAGTTCTGTATTTTTCTCCATTAACTGATCACAGTAAATTATAAATGGATGAAAGATTTATCTACTGCTCTACAATCACACAATTGTTTTCACTGGAAAACACCTCCAAGTACAACCATCAATCCAACACCACTATGATCATTAAACCATGTTCAAATTGCCACGGCCACACATTTCCTGTATACCATAATCAAAGCCAAAGTTTAATTCCTTTAAATCTTAACTGAGAAAGACCAAAAAGTTTTCATCTTTCCTCTTTTTAAAATTTATGATGGAAGAAAACAACTCCTGAAGGCAAACTCCACCTTTTTACTTCCACAATTTCCCTGATAAAAAAAGGAAGATTAGAATAACTTCAAAGAATGTCAGGTTGTACAGGTAGCCAGAGGTCAGGTGGCCAGCGGCTACCAGAAGCTATAGGGGCTCCCTGTGGGATCAGCAGGTCACATCCTGGTAGCCAGGGCCTGTCCCACCACTCCATCTGAAGATCAAGGAATCATTGAATCATAGAATGGTAAGGTTGGAAGGGACCTCAAGGATCATCTAGTTCCAACCCCCTGCCATAGGCAGGGACACCTCCCACTAGAACAGCTCACTCAAGGCCTCATCCAACCTGGCCTTGAACACCTCCAGGGAGGGAGCAACCACAACCTCCCTGGCCAACCTGTGCCAGTGCCTCACCACCCTTGCCAGTTTAAACCCATTTCCCCTTGTCNCCACTCCAACATTTTAATGTCCTTCCTGTGCTGAGGGCTCCAGAACTGCACACAGGACTCCAGGTGGGGTCTGATGAGAGCAAAGTAGATGTGCAGAATCCCTTCCCTTGCCCTGCTGGCCATGCTGCTCTTGATGCAACCAGGACTCATTTGGAAGGTTTGAGGGCACCAAAAGCAAGCCCAACCCTGGACATTGGGTTCTGCCCTGGGGGTAAAGATGGGTCCAAGCTGGGCTGGGACATAAACACACAGGTGGACCATCTTGGTAAGATCCATCGCTGTGCAGGGCTGTAGGGAGCTGGAGATACACACTGCTGTGGTGTCACTGGGGCAGGGACTGGTGGCTCTAGGGGAGCTGAAAACGGCTGTGGAGTCATGGCCAAGGGACTGACGTCCCCAGAAAAGTCTGAATGGGAACAGTTAAGCTTGGTACTAACCTCCAGACCTTGATATACTGCAGTAATGTTAAAGTCACAGAAGACATGAATAAAACCAGAAAACAAACAAACAAATGGATTTTTCTCTTTTTCTTTACCAAGTATCAATAATTCATCACTTTATTCACCCAAATACTTGCCAAGTTGATATCTCTCCTCCTTGGATGTAAATAATCCTTCATTTTTAATGGCACAAACTTGTAACAATTTTGCTCTAAGTATATGCCTCCACTTTTAAAGTCTTAAAATTCTGTTTGTTTCAATCAAGCAAGACCAATAGATCTTTGTAAAGTGCAGAAAAAAGTACTTTCATTTGGCATTTCTTGCTTTAGTCTCTAGAATAATCATGCCAAACATGTTACAGCAAAAAGATTGGGCAGAAACACATAAGCAAGAGGACTCATCTCATTACAGAAACACAGAATCCCAGAGTGGTAGAGGATAGAGGGGACCTTTGGAGATCATTGAGTCCAACACCCCTGCCAAAGAAGGTTCACCTGAAGAAGTCACACAGGAACACATCCAGGCAGTTTTTGAAAGTCTCCAGAGATGGAGACTCAACCACCTGTCTGGGCAGCCCATTCCAGTTCTCTAACACCTGCAAAGTGGAAAGAAGGCTCCAGGGAGATCTTCTAACTGCATTTCAGTATCTGAAGGGGACCTGCAGATAGGCTGGGGAGGAACTGTTTAGAAATGCTTGTAGTGACAGGATGAGGGGCAATGATTTGAAACTAGAGCAGGGTAGATTTAGGTTAGATGTGAGGAGGAAGTGCTTCACAATGAGGGTGGTGAAATACCTGAATAGGTTGCCTAGAGATGTGGTAGAAGTTCAGGGTCAACCTTGATGTGGTCCTGAGCAACCTGATCTAGTTGGACATGTCCCTACTGACTTCAGGGGGGTTGGAAAGGGTGAGGGTCTGTTCTAAGCCAATGCATTCTGTGATTTTGTGGGTTTTTTCCACTTTTAAGAATGTGCCTCACAGACTGTCTGCAGCTTGTTTCATGAAAACTGATTTACATCGTTCAAAAATCTGTTTCTAGTTTAGTTCCCAGTTTCATGTGGAAGTAGACATGAGGCAGATAAGAATAGTCAAACATTTCATTTATCAAATCTTAAGAGAGGAAATATGCAAATTGTTTACAAAATCCAAACTGTTAGGGATTTCTTAGTGTGTAAACAAATTTCAGCAAAAAGAGGTTTGGTTTAAATTATGTTTGGCATCGTTACGTTGGTGGCAACTGAAATTCCTCAAAACCCCCAACTTTGTGGGTGAAAAAGCACCCAGGAAAATACTGAAAAAGCTAACAAAGCTCACCTTATGCTATTGAAAGTGGATCAGTGCTGTGTGGAGCCCGGAGAAATTTCTCTGACCTTTATCTCCCCTTTCTTTTTTCCTCTGATTTCAATGAGAAGTATATTTTGGTGCTTGAAATAGGGGTTCAAAACCAGGCTGGATGAGGTCTTGAGCAAGCTGGTCTAGTGGCAGGTGTCCTTGCACATGGCAGGGGTGTTGAACTACGTGGTCTTTAAGGTCCTTTCTAACCCAAACCATTCTATGATTCTAAGACAGAGCTGTAACAGACATTGTAGCTTTTCCTTCCTGTGCAATTTAGATCATGGGTTTCTTGGTCACAACAGCACATTGTGGTTTGTGGTTGTCCTCTTGTCCATCAGGACTCTCAGCTTCTTTTTTCCCACAGAGTTGATTTCCAGTAGGTCAATCCTCAACTTTTACTAAATAGAGAGTGTTATTCCTCCCTAGTTGCAATACCTGTGCAGGCTTGAGGCTAATTGGAATATTTTACTGAGATAAATTAAATCCTTAGATTTAATTTGTGAGAAGAAAGAAAAACAATAGTAACCTGTATCACTCATTCTGCTGAGAAACACAACCAGTCAAAATACAGAGAAGTCATTCCTCACACACTTCTCAGTTCTCAGTAGTTGTTCTGCTCCTTCACTCTGGCAGTCTGTGGTTGCTTTCTGCCTTAACTCTAATCTAACCTAACCCTTTATTTCTTCTAACCTCCTTGTCGTTTTTTTAACATCTCACCTCAGATCTCTCCAGATTTATCACGTGAGATATACAGGGATTGGTCTGGTTGCTTCTGAAGGGAGGGGATGTGGGGGGAAAGGGGGGGAGGTATGGGTTGGGATCCTCCTGGCAATCTGATTGTCTTGGGAGGGATTTTTTTGTGTTTCTATATTAGTTTTAACTTGTATATAATTGTATATTATGTATGTATCTGCCTGTAAATTGTGCTAAGCTGTAAATATAGCTTCAGTCCTTAACTTCCAGCCAACTGAGTCTAGTCTGGGTGATTTTATTGTGTGTGAGGGGAGGTAACTCCCAAACCATCACAATACCCTATGCTTTCTCTTCATAAAGTTTACTCAGATTTTTCCATGTCCATCCTTTTCTGCTTAGGGTGTAAAAAGCTAGTGGCTTCCAAATTCATCTGAATTTGGACTTCCTTCTGGACACTTTTATCAAATATTAGTTTCTAAAGTAAAACCGGTAGTAATGGCTGCAGAGGAGAGTAGATTTAGACTCAGTAATAGGAAGAAATTCTTTACTGTGATGGTGGTAAGACATTGGAACAGGTTCCCTAGAAAGGCTGTGGATGGCCCCTCCCAGGAGATAGAATGATAGAATGGTAAGGTTGGAAGGGACCTCAAGGATCATCTAGTTCCAACCCCCTGCCAT
>VWZE01007825.1:238509-254246 GCA_013396675.1 Eubucco bourcierii
ACACAGTACTCCAGATGGGGTCTGACGAGAGCCGAGTAAAGAGACAAAATCCCCTCCCTTTCTTGAGCAACTTTTCCTAGTGGAAGGTGTCCATGCCCACTGCAGCAGGGTTTGAACTAGATGATCTTTCAGTATTTCTCCAGCAAAAGTACAAGTTTTTATGTTTCTCTTTTTCTTTGCACACCCAAATGCTGAAGAGATCTTTCCTTCCTCATACAGTCTTCTTCTCTTTATGACAAGGAGTAATGCCTTTGTAACATCAAATTCATCATTCAAACTATTAGTTAATGACAGAAGGACTCATTCCCTGCTTCCAGAAGAAGTCAAGTAAAATTTACAGCATCAGTCTGTGGTGGTGAAGAATTGGACAGCTCCAATGTTCATTTAGAGCCTCTGCAGAGACAAGGCAGAGGAGATGACTGCTTAATTGTGCAGAGCTAATGGGTATAATCAAAATCCTGTACCAAACTGCATGGCTCTGGGACAATTGAAATAATTTTTAACCTAGTTATGCTGTTTTAATGTATGAAACTATTTCAAAGCCATGAGACAGCAATGTGGACTTGTGGCCAGGCGGGCAAATGACCCCCTTGGGTGAATTAAAAGAGTGTTGGCAGCAGCCAGAGGAAGGTTCTTCTGCCTCTTCTACTCAGCCCTGGTGAGACCACACCTGGAGTATTGTGGTCAGTTCTGGGCTCCTCAGTTCAAGAGAGGAGACCTTACATTGTATTTTTATTATTTTATAGCAGGTGGGTGAAATAATTACTGTGCTTTTGAATATTTATTCTAATTTTATTTTCAGAAAATCATGAGTCACAGAACAGTTTGAGTTGGAAGGGACTTTCAAGATCCTGAAGCTACAAACCCCTGTGATGGGCAGGGTCGCCTCCTACTAGACCAGCTTGCCCAAGGGTCATCCAACCTGCCTTTCAACACTTCCAGCTTTGGATCCTTCACAGTCTCCCTGGGTACCCTGTTCCAGTGTCTCACCACTCACATGGGCGAGAATTTCTTGCTCATGTCTCATCTCAATCCATCTTCTTCCACTTTGAAGCCATTACCACTCTGTCACTCCATAGCTTTGTCAAAAGTCCCTCTTCAGCTTTTGTGTAGTCCCCTTCAAATCCTGGAAGGCTGCTACTTCTCTCTGGAGACTTATCCAGCCTTAACAACCCCAACTCTCTCAGGCTATCTTCATAGCAGAGGTGCTTCAGCCCTCTGACCATCTTCAGGGCCTCTTCTGGACCTTCTCTTACAGTACCATGTCCTTCTTGTGTTGAAGGCCCCAGAACTCCACATGGGGACTCAGAGATGTTCACTGAAAATGTTGTGCTCTGGAGCTTTAGAAAGAAACAAAAGTAGGTTCCTTGAGAACAGGAGGAGTTAACACCTCTATCTGAGATACCACATGCTGCAGAAGCTAATCAGGGTTTATTTATTGTCTGGAAGTGATATTGATTATTTTTTTGCTGACACTCTCCTGCAGGAGAAGGAAATGCCTTCATTGAAACCATTGTCAGCAGTTTAAAGGCTGTCCTGTTAAACTAATTTCCTAATTGATAATTATTTTTTTTTTTTGGTATTACTAATTATTGTTTCACTTTGACTTACTGCTGAGGTTGATGTTAATTAGAAGAACTCTGTAGGGATTAGAATATAAGTGCTGAACTTTGCTATTTAGTGATTTACAAAGGTTGGTACAGAGCTTACTGATGGAATCATAGAATGGTTGGAAAAGAACTTTAAGATCATTGAGTCCAACCATTCTCTAGCTCAGCCAAGGCCATGTTCCTCTGCACCACATCTGCGCAGCTTTTAAACACCTTGAGGAATGGATATTCAACCACATCCCAGGGAAATCTCTTCCACTCTTTGAGAAAGCTTTCAGGCTACAAGTTTCTTGTTATGCCCAGAATAAACTTCCCTTGATTCAATCTCAGGCTATTTCCTCTCATCCTATCACTTGTCACTAGGGAGAATAGACCAACCCTGATCTGGCTCCAACTTCCTTTCAGGGTACTGTAGAAAGCAATGAAGTCTCCTCTCAGCCTTCTTTTTCCAGACTATGCAATCCTATTTCCCTCAACTGCTCCTCACAAGATCTGTTTTCCAGGTCCTTCGTTATCACATGTATGATACATAGTAACAGATGTTCTCAATCCACATGTAAAACATCAGTGAAGCTAAACCAACAGTGAGTAAAGAGCATGGAAGGTCATGAAATGAGCCATCACCAAATGAACCTGTAGTATTTTTCAAATACTATTCAAAGTTTATTTCAGGGTGCCCAGGGAGGTGGCAGAGTCACCATGCCCAGAAGTATTTAAAAAAATGTGTGGATGTGGTGTTTAGGGATGTGGTTTAGTTGTAATGGCTTAACAGCAGTGGTGGGATTGCAAATTCTAGGTGAGTAGTTGGACTCAATGACCTCAATTATGTTGATCAGATAATAATAATAATAATTGCAATGACAGGACAAGGGGAAATGGGTTTAAACTGAAAGAGGGGAGATTTAGGCTGGATGTTAGGAGGAAGTTCTTTGCAGTGAGGGTGGTGAGGCACTGGCACAGGTTGCCCAGGGAGGTTGTGGCTGCTCCCTCCCTGGGGGGGTTCAAGGCCAGATCGGAGGGGGGCTTGAGGGATCTGTACTAGTGGGAGGTGTCCCTGCCTGTGGCAGGGGGTTGGAACTAGATGATCCTTGAGGTCCCTTCCAACCTTACCATTCTATGATTCTATGATTCTATGACCTCAAAGGTTCTCTTCCAACTTCCAGTTCTATGCTTCTTTGAACCTAGGGGACTATTAGTCTTGCCTGATCTATTGACTGCAGTAACAGCAAACAAAAATTGCTTTTTATTCTAAAATTATGCACAAACTCCTTGTAGAGTTTCTTTGCAACTCAGAAAAGGGGGCTGAAGTGTGACTCTAAGACCAACTGAGGTGAAAGGGTCATCAAGAAAACTGGGGAGGGACTTTTGACCAGGGCTTGTAGTAACAGGACAAGGAGTAATTGTTTTGAGATGAAAAGGGGAGATTTAGACTCCTCCCTGGAAGTGTGCAGGGCCAGGTTGGACAGGGCCTTGAGCAATTTGGTCTAAGGAGAGGTGTGCCTGCCCATGGCAGGGGTATTGGTACTAGATGATCTTCAAGGTCCCTTCCAACCCAAACCATTCAATGATTCTCTGATCTACATCTGCAAGTACTGCTAGAAGTTCACACAGTTAGAACACTTTGTACCATCAAAAAATCCAAAGGTCTTCAATGACAGTCTAAACAATTTGGTATGATTCATGGACAGATTTCCATCAATTTGTCAATGTCTGCCTTAATCCTTTACCTGTAGAGTCGTTTATTTATTTTCATTCAAGGTTACATGGTCAACTCACTCAAGACAAATGAATTTTCCACTTCTTTCTTTATTTTTTTTTTCTTTTTAATATCTAGCTTAAAATGCAATTGTTTTTAATGATCTACTTGTCCTTGGTAACTTCTTCCAAATAAAATTAATCTTTGATGGTAATATTCTTCACATGCTGCATCATGTCAAGAGCTATAAATGGTCCATCACTGTTTTTATGTTACTTTAGAACTGTACAGGAACTAGCAATTTATTAGCCCTTTTTACATTGTCACCATTATGATGTATTTCCCAGAGGGAATAAATCACAGAATCATAGAAGGACTTGAAGTGGTGTGGTGGGTTAGGAACTTCACCCCCACCACTGTTGGAATTTACCAGACTAGCTCAGATGGCTTGGAAGTAAGATGAAGCTGTATTTGCAACAAAGCTAAATTTACAAGCATATATGCATAATGTATTTACAAGTATTTACGATTATATACAAATTAGAAAGAATACAGAAATCCAAACTCCCTCCTGGACAAAGGAGCTGCCCAGAAGGAGCTCAAAACTACCCTCTCTTTCTCCCTCTACTTTCCCAGACAGACAAACAAAACAACCAGCAAAACTCATGTTGTTATATGTTAGTAAAGATTAGTGGGGAAAGAGTGAGGAGGAAGCGAGTATCATAGAATCATAGAATCATAGAATGGTAAGGTTGGAAGGGACCTCAAGGATCATAGAATCATAGAATCATAGAATCATAGAATAGTAAGGTTGGAAGGGACCTCAAGGATCATCTAGTTCCAACCCCCTGCCATAGGCAGGGACACCTCCCACTAGTACAGGTTACTCAAGGCCTCATCCAATCTGGCCTTGAACACATCCAGGGAGGGAGCATCCACAACCTCCCTGGGCAACCTGTTCCAGTGCCTCACCACCCTTACTGTAAAGAACTTCCTCCTAACATCTAGTCTAAATCTCCCCTCTGCCAGTTTAAGCCCATTGCCCCTTGTCCTGTCATTGCAGGACCTTGTAAATAATCCTTCCCCAGCCTTCCTGTAGGCCCCCTTCAGATACTGGAAGGCTACTATCAGGTCCCCTCGAAGCCTTCTCTTCTCCAGGCTGAAGAGCCCCAACTCTCTCAGCCTGTCCTCATAGGAGAGCTGCTCCAGCCCTCTGATCATCTTTGTGGCCCTCCTCTGGACCCGCTCCAACACTTCCATGTCCTTCCTGTGCTGAGGGTTCCAGAACTGCACACAGTACTCCAGGTGGGGTCTGACGAGAGCAGAGTAAAGGGGCAGAATCACCTCCCTTGCCCTGCTGGCCACGCTTCTCTTGATGCAGCCTAGGACTCGGTTGGCTGTCTGGGCTGCATGTGCACACTGCAGGCTCATGTTGAGCTTTTCATCAACCCAGACTCCAAGGTCCTTTTCCTCAGGGCTGCTCTCCAGCCATTCACCACCCAGCCTGTATTTGTGCTTGGGATTGTGCCTACCCAGGTGCAGGACCTTACACTTGGCCTTATTGAATTTCATGAGGTTGGCCTGGGCCCACCTCTCCAGCCTGTCCAGGTCCCTCTGGATGGATCCCTGCCCTCTAGCAAGTCGACTGTGCCACACAGCTTGGTGTCATCTGCAAACTTGCTGAGGGTGCACTCCATTCCTCTGTCCATGTCACTGACAAAGATGTTAAACAGCACTGGTCCCAGCACTGACCCCTGAGGGACACCACTTGGCACTGGTCTCCAGGTGGACATTGTGCCCTTGATCACCACTCTCTGGGTTCGACCATCCAGCCAATTCCTTACCCAGCAGTGGTCCATCCATCAAGCCCATGCTTTTCCAGTTTGGTGACCAGGATGTCATGTGGGACAGAGTCAAATGCCTTACTCAGGTCCAGGTAGATGACATCAGCTGCCCTTCCCTTGTCCACTGTCGCTGTGACTTCATCATAGAAAGCCAATAAATTTGTCAGGCAGGATCTGCCCTTGGTGAAGCAGGAGCAACATCCCACTTGAGTAGGAGCAACATCCCAGACCAGAGGGGGATAAATTGTTGGCATTTTAGATTTCTATCCCTCTCAGCAAACCAGTGAATGATACAGACTTAATAAATATTTTCTTTTCACAACCAATGATCTAATTCCTCTCATTAAAATAATCCAATTACCCTCAAACCAGCACAGGTGGATATGACCTTGAAGACCATCTACTTCCATCCCTCCTGCCATGGAAAAAAACACTCCCTACCAGTCCAGGTTGCTCAAAGCTTTGCTAATAATCCAACATCACCCTGTTGGAAAATGTGAGAGGTCAAAGGGTTTTGCAGCCCTCATCTCAAGAAAGACATTGAGGTGCTGGAGCAGGTCCAGAGAAAGGCAATGAAGCTGGTGAAGGGTCTTGAGAACATGTCTGGTGAGGAACAGCTGAGGGACCTGGGGTTGTATATTCTGTAGAGGAGCAGACTAAGGGGAGACCTCATTGCCTCTACAACTCCCTGCAAGGTGACTGGATGGGGTCTTCTCCCTGCTAACAGATGATAGAATTAAATGGCCTCAGGGTGCACCAGGTGAGGTTTAGTTTGGATGTGAGCAGAAATGTGTTGCCTGAAAGGGTTCTCAAAGAGTAGAACAGGCTGCCCAATGAAAAGGCTTCAAGGAGACCTTATAGTAGCCTTCCAGTATCTGAAAGGGAAGGCTGGGGAGGGACTATTGACAAGGTCTTGCAATGACAGGACAAGGGGCAATGGGTTTAAAGTGGCAGAGGGGAGATTTAGACTGGATGTTAGGAGGAAGTTCTTTCCAGTGACGGTGGTGAGACACTGGCACAGGTTGCCCAGAGAGGTTGTGGCTGCTCCCTCCCTGGAGGGGGTCAAGGTCAGGCTGGGTGAGGCCTTGAGTAACCTGTACTAGTGGGAGGTGTCCCTGCCTCTGGCAGGAGGTTGGAACTAGATGATCCTTGAGGTCCCTTCCAACTCTACCATTCTATGATTCTGTGGTTGAACCCTCATCCCTTGATGTGAATCAAGGAGGCAGAGATCTGGTTCTGACAGACACAGTTTACCCCTAGCCTTGGAAGAGTTAGGGAATGTTTGGACTTGATGAATTTAAAGATCTTTTCCAACAGAAATGATGCTATGATTGCATTCTAGGATCTCAAAATCTGAAACCACAGTGCTTTTTGCAGCATTTTTGTACATGGGGTATTCTGTTTTAAAAACATGTTGCATTTCCCTGGTAAAGTTTTATTAATATTGAGAGGGGGAAAATGTGTAATAAGAATTTTAATACCAAATGAACATGAAATATTTAGAGTAATTATTTGAAGGCTTGAATCACCATAAATGTTTATTAAAGTGGAAACGCTTGTGAAAGTGATATTTTGGCTTCATTAATAAAATATTTCTTTCTTTTTTTTTTTTTAGTGTAATATTTATACATTTATTTATATAAGAAGGCAGATGGATTACTTTGAAAGTTTAGTAGATACTTGCTATTTAGGAGTCTTCTAGAAGACATCTGTGATTACTGTGACTAAAATGGCAGATGTTACTCCTCACTTCCAAACACAATCTCACATTTTGCTTGCCTTCTCATACAAATGTCATCTTGAGAGATGTGCTAAAGAAGCTTTGTATTTGGCTTTGAAAATTCATCCCATGGGTTTGTTTTGGTTTTGTTTGTTTGTTTGTGGGTTTTTTCCAAGCATATTCATTTTGGAGGCAAATGGAACCAGGTGAATGTTCAGATATATCATGAGCTGGTCTGTATCTGACAGAAAAATCCTTAACAGTTCTCCCACCAATATCTGCAAGATAATTTCTACTGGTGATTCTGGTTCTTAAAGCAAGTGTCTTGCACTAAAAATTGTACATGTAATCTTTCATTCTTTTTCAGGTCTCTAGAGACTGACATTTAGGATATGCCCATTATAGATGATTTATTTGCAGTTTCATTTCAGTTTGGCCTTTATTTACCTGAAGTCATAAAAACTGATGAAAAATTTCCTATTATCCTACTCATTTTTTTAATTAGTTATAATCATAGAACTAATTCAGTTGGAAAAGACCTCTAAGATGATAAGTGTAAGACTGTCACAGCCTTCTTAGCATGTCCCAAGGTGCCATATCCACACATTTCTTGAATACCTCTAGGGATGATGACTCCACTACATCCCTGGGCAGCCTACTCCAAAGCTTGAAATTCTAAATCATACTTGGAACAAAAAAAAAGAAAGAAAGAAAGAAAAAGAAAGAAAAAAAACAAAACAGCCCTGAGGAAAAGGGCCTGGGGGTCTGGGTTGATTAAAAACTCAACATGAGCCTGCAGTGTGCACATGCAGCTTAGACAGCAACTGAGTCCTGGGCTGCATCAAGAGCAGCGTGGCCAGAAGGGTAAGGGAGGGGATTTTGCCCTTTGCTTTGCTCTCCTCAGACCCCACCTGGAGTACTGTGTGCAGTTCTGGAGCCCTCAGCACAGGAAGGACATGGAAGTGTTGGAATGGGTCCAGAGGAGGGCCACAAAGATGATCAGAGGGCTGCAACAGCTCTGCTATGAGGACAGGCTGAGAGAGTTGGGACTCTGCAGCCTGGAGAAGAGAAGGCTTTGAGGAGACCTTATAGTAGCCTTCCAGTATCTGAAGGGGGCCTACAGGAAGGTTGCNAGTGACCTGTCCTAGTGGGAGGTGCCCCTGCCTATGGCAGGGGGTTGGAACTAGATGATCTTTGAGGTCCCTTCCAACCTTACCATTCTGTGATTCTCTGTCTCCTTTATAGCATGTCCCAAATTGCCATATCCACACATTTCTTGAATACCTCCAGGGATGATGACTCCACCATCTCCCTGGGCAGCCTGTTCCAAAGCTTGCAATTTTAAATATTACTTGGGGAAAAAAAATAAAAACAAGCAAACAACATCCACAGAATCATCAAAAAGGTAAGTGGACAAGGGTTTCGTGATAGTTCTTTTGGTGATGGTTCATTTCATTAATTGTTGTGTTCTTTGCTTATTGTAGGTTTAGCTTTACTGAATCTGACCACATTTTTATACGGCAACGGAGAATATATATGATGGTAAATTCTGGAGAGCAATTCTTGCAAAAAATAGCTGAGGGAACTGGGGTTGTTTAGTCTGGAGAAGAGGAGGCTGAGAGGAGACCTCATTGCTCTCTACTACTGACTTAAAGGATGTTATGGTGAAGTGTGGCTTGGTCTCCCTAGTAACAAGTGATAGGAAGAGAGGAAACAACTTCAAGTTGCACCAGGGGAGGTTTATTTTGGACATTAGAAGAAACTTGCTGCTGGAAAGGATTCTTACAGAGTGCAACATGCTGAGTAGGAAGGTGATTTAATAACCACTCCTTAACGTGTTTGAAAACTGCAGAGATGCTGAGGGGCATGATTTAGCCCCAGCCTTGGGAGGGTTAGAGAATGGTTGGACTTTTCCAACTCAAATAATCCTATGATTCTATCTCAATGTATTTAGTAATCCTCTCTATCAGAGGTCTTTGATACAGACAGTGATATACCTGCTGTTTTTCCGTGTTTTTGAAGAAGAAATGCTACTTAATTCAACCTTTATTCTTTTTTACCTATTCTTTAACATTTCTGAAAAATAATATTTTATTTCTGCTCACCTTACTGTGATACACTCCTTATAGAACAGCTTCAAGTTCCTAATCTTTAGCAATGGTTGAATTATTTAGATATTGCTGTTCCAGATTTCTGTATGTAGGATTTACTCACACTAGCAGTTTGCATTGTATTTCCATGTGTGTGTGTGTGTGTGATTGCTTTCATGTGATGCATCCAAGTGAAGAACTGGCTTCTCTAAATCATTCTTCTTTCATTCTTCCTTGAACAGTTACTAAAAACCTTTCAGAGTTTTTGTATGTAGAGTATGGACAACAAAGATAACAGAAAGGAAAGAGATAGGGCTGGGGAAAAAAATAGGAAAAAAAAAAAAAGAAAAACATCTGTGCTTGGCTTTATTCTGCAAGTTTTATAAAAGACAAGTTCACAGATTGCAGGCAGAAGCAGTGATTATTGAACAAAGTCCCCCCAAAGCACTCTGATTTTCTTTTACAGCAAAACTTCCACCCAGAGCTGAGCTCTTCCGTATTTGGGATGTAGACTGAGCTGTGACAATAGGCACTCTGATATTCAACTGATGAGAACTATAGAAAATCCTAACAGTAATGTAGTTTTCCATGGGGATTTGTCAAGGGTACAAAATAAAAAAAAAAAAAAAAAAAAAAAAAAAAAAAAAAAAAAGAAAAGGAAAATAATATTTAGTATGATTTCCTCTATACCTAAAGGCTGTGAGTTTAGGCTAACACAAAAAACCATACGTCTGTAGTCCAGAGACTGTTTGCCCAAAAGGCTACAAAGAGAAATAAAATTCAGAAATTATCTCCCTGTATTTTTAGGAGGTGTTTTCTTCACCTTGGTAGGACTACAGGGCATGGATAAGGCTTTGTACGTAGAATCATCATAAACCAGCATAAGTTGGAAGGGGTCTTAAAGATCTTCTGGTTCCAACTGCCCTACCAGGTTGCTTAAAGCTACATGCAGCCTGGTCTTAAGTACTTCCAGGGATGAGCATCCACAACTTCTTTGTGTAACCCATTCACATGTCTCACAGCCCTCATTGTGAAGAGCTTCTTCATGACATCCAACTTAAATGTACCCTGATTTAGTTTGAAACTATTGTCTCTTGTCCTTGCACCACAGTCCTTTATAAAAAAGTCCTCCAGGTTTTTTTTTAGACCACAGGATGCTGTAGATTTGAAACTCATTTGGAAGGAATTTCTGCTGCTTTTCAAATTTGAGATACTAATAAGGTACTGGGGTTTTATTCCGTTAGGGTTTTTTGTTCCTGGATAAGCAATCCCAAGCACAAATACAGGCTGAGTGGTGAATGGCTGGAGAGCAGCCCTGAGGAAAGGGACCTTGGAGTCTGGGTTGATGAAAAGCTCAACATGAGCCTGCAGTGTGCACATGCAGCCCAGACAGCAACCGAGTCCTAGGCTGCATCAAGAGAAGCGTGGCCAGCAGGGCAAGGGAGGGGATTCTGCCCCTTTACTCTGCTCTTGTCAGACCCCACCTGGAGTACTGTGTGCAGTTCTGGAGCCCTCAGCACAGGAAGGACATGGAAGTGTTGGAGCGGGTCCAGAGGAGGGCCACAAAGATGATCAGAGGGCTGGAGCAGCTCTCCTATGAGGACAGGCTGAGGGAGTTGGGGCTCTTCAGCCTGGAGAAGAGAAGGCTTCGAGGGGACCTGATAGTAGCCTTCCAGTATCTGAAGGGGGCCTACAGGAAGGCTGGGGAAGGATTATTTACAAGGTCCTGCAATGACAGGACAAGGGGCAATGGGCTTAAACTGGCAGAGGGGAGATTTAGACTGGATGTTAGGAGGAAGTTCTTTACAGTGAGGGTGGTGAGGCACTGGAACAGGTTGCCCAGGGAGGTTGTGGATGCTCCCTCCCTGGAGGTGTTCAAGGCCAGATTGGATGAGGCCTTGAGTAACCTGTACTAGTGGGAGGTGTCCCTGCCTCTGGCAGGAGGTTGGAACTAGATGATCCTTGAGGCCCCTTCCAACCTTACCATTCTATGATTCTAAGAGCAATTTTAGTTTGTTTCACCTGTAGAAATCTTTAATGAGTTCATCTAAGATCATTTTCTGTCTTGATTTTTGTTGGGTTTGGTGCAGGCTTTTTTGTTTGGTTTGAGTTCATTGTTTTATTTTGTTTTGTTTGTTGGGTTTTGGTTTGGTTTGGTTTATTATGGTTACTATTCCTAGATTCAAATTATAAAGAGTTAAGGTTTTTAGGTTTTGTAACACAGATGCTTTAGCTAAGAATAATGGCCGTGAACCTACAGTAGCAGTCATGATCTAAAACCTTCACTGAAGCCTCTTTGACTGATAGTGACCCTTTTAACCATCACAGCTATGAAACTTCCCCTAAACTAATAACCATTTTCCTACAAGACCATAAAACATTTAAATCTGCTGAGTCTAGGAGGACAATCACTTCCCGGGTCCTGCTGGTCACACTCTTCCTGATCCAGGCCACCTGGGCAGACACTGACTCGTGTTCGAATAAGACACCATCTGCAACCACACTAAAGGGATAACAGACTGTGTGTTTTGAAAGCAGACATGGAAAAAAAAAAAAGTTTGTGTTAAAAAGCAGATTTTTTTTTTTTAACAGTAAAATGCTGAAAAGCTTAACAAAGATTATGAAAATATTTTGATTAGAGTTTTAGAGAATTTTCATTTCACCGTACAGGAATGCAACATGTAGGTGGTAGATAATCCTTTAAATCTACAACTCTACCTAATGTTTACATGTCAGTGTCTCTGCAAAAACTCTATATTCACATTAGAGGCCCTCCAAAAGTTGTTCCTTAAATAATAATGTATTTGTCAAGAACTTTAATGGGTTTATATAGGATCATAACAAACCACAGAATCATTTTGGTTGGAAAAGACCTTTAGGATTATTGAGTCCACCCATTCTTGAACTCTACCAAGGCTGGTGCTAAACCATGTCCCTCAACACCACAGCCTCTTTGAAACACCTCCAGGGATGGGGACTCAGCCACCTCCCTTGGCACTGAGCTCCAGTGAAGAAATTTCTTCTAATATCCAATCCAGCCCTCTCCTGGTGCAACTTGAGATCACTGAATCCAATCATTCTCTAACTTTACCAAGTCTACTGCTAAATCCTGCTCCTCAGCACTTCATCTCCGTGTCTTTGCATCTCCTCCAGGGGTGGGGTTTCAACTACCTCCCTGGGAAGCTTTTTTCCAGTCTTTGAGAACCCTCTGGAGTGGAAAGGCTGGCCACATCAGAGAATCATCATTTACAATATTTTGATTTCTTTTACCCTATTTGTTAAGAATTCTAATACTATGTGAGCTAACATTTGATTTCCTAGATACAATAAGCCTCAGTATCAATACATGTGCAATGATGAAATTGAGAGCAGCCCTGCAGAAAAGGACTTGGTGGTGCTGGTGAATGAGAAGATGGACATGAGGCAGCAATGGGCACTTGCAGCCCAGAAAGCCAATGGCATCCTGAGCTGCATCAAAAGCAGTGTGGCCAGCAGATGGAGAGAAGTGATTTTGCCCTCCTGCTCTGCTGTGGTGAGACTTCACTTGGAGTGCTGTGTCCATCTCTGTGGCTTTCAACACAAGAGAGACGTAGACCTGCTGGGGCAAGTCCAGAGGACGCCACAAAAATGATCAAAGGACTGGAGAACCTTTGCTATGGGGACAGGCTGAGGGAGTTGGATTTGTCTGGCCTGTAGAAGAGAAAGCTTCTGGGAGACCCTAGTACTGCACCTCAATATCTGAAGTGGACCTGCAGGAAGGCTGTGTGGGACTTTTTAGAAAATCTTGTGGTGATAGGATGAGAATTACAGAATCATAGAACATCAGAGGTTGGAAGTGACCTCCAGGGATCAAGTCCAGCCCCCCTGCCAAGGCAGGATCCCCTAGGATAGTCTGCACTGGAATGCATCCATACATGTTTTGAAAGTCTCTGGAAAAGGAGACTCCACAACCTCTCTGGCAACCTGTTCTAGTGCTCCATTACCTTCAGTGTAAGAAGTTCCTCCTCATGTTGACATGAAAACTTCTATGTTCAGGTTTATATCCATTGCTCCTTGTCTTATTGTCAATAAGAGGCTGGCCTCATCCATTTGACACCCACCCCTCAGATATTTATAAACATTGATGAGATCTCTCAGTCTTCTCCAGAGTAAACAGACCCAGGTCTGTCAATCTGTCTCCATAGGTGAGATGCTCAAGTCCCCCAGTCATCCTCACGGCTGTCCATTGGACTCTCTCCAGCAGGCTCCTGTCTCTCTTTTCATCATTTCTGCAATGCAGAACTGAAGAATCATATCCCGAGACACCCTCTAGGAAGCAGCAGTCTGAACCAGTCTGTGACGCATCATAAGGGACTGTGAGCTCAGGTTCCAAAAGCAGGATACCCATTGGAGGGTGACACTGTGCCTGAACTAATCAGTTCTTGTTTCTCAATATGCTTAATTAAAATAGACGTATTTAAAAAACTGAGACAGCTGCACTGCTTTGATTCTGGAGGTGAGATTTCTGTACCACACTCCACAGAGCAGTGTAAGCATGGCCATCTTTTTACCTAGAACTTCCAGTGCACTTAGATACCTCAACCTAAAATATTCACCTCCTGCATCAACATCAGAGTCATGGCAATTTGTGGTCTTCAAGTGACAATGAGGGACTGTAATATTTTTGCAATTCTTTGATTCGGTTTTATATATTTGAATCATGGAATCACAGAATGTTTTTTGTTGGACAAGAGCTCCAAAATCATCAAGGCCAACCATCAGCCCAACACCACTATGACCAATAAACCGTGTCCCAAAGTGCCATGTCTACACATTTCTTGAACACCACCACTACTACCTCTCTGGACAGTCTGTTCCAATGCCTGACCACTCTTTCTGTAAAGAGGTTTTTTCCTAGAGTTCAACCTAACCCTCCCCTAGAGCAACCTGAGGTATCTTCTTCCTCTTCCTCACCCTTTATAAAGAGAAAGACCACAACAATTATATCATTTGAGAAAAGAGAAAAACACCTCAATGAATTCTTCAAATTCCTGACCATTAGAAGTTACCAAAATGAAGAAGTAGAAAGGTTGCAGTGCTGCAATGAGAACATTAACCGTAGACCTTCATGATTTTACTCATAGTCTGAAAACATTTAGTTGATCTTTTTGTCACAGAGTTAATGAAATCTACTGGAAATATGAATAAAGTGTGCTTTTTTCAGTCAGTTTCTACCTAAATGTGAATCTCTAAACAAAAGGGCATTGCCCATTTGCTAGAATGATGCTATAAATGTCATCCCACAAATAAATTCAAGTAAAGACAATTTTCAGCTCTCTATTTCATAATTTTTTTTTTCTTTTTCAAAACTTGCAGCTGAATTCCCAGATCTCTGCTACAAAACAATAGGACAGAAAATAAATAATATAAGTCTAGAAAGAGGGTTTTTTAGTTAGTTTTAGAGCTACTTTAGAGCTACGGGCCATTAGACCTTCCCTTATGATACCTCACTCATTTCTAGCTGTTGCATTGACTCAGTAGATATGACATTTACACTGGGAATCAAG
Source organism: Eubucco bourcierii (assembly GCA_013396675.1). NCBI lineage: Eukaryota > Metazoa > Chordata > Aves > Piciformes > Ramphastidae > Eubucco > Eubucco bourcierii. The sequence continues at coordinate 253,016 of VWZE01007825.1, forward strand.
TGTAGAAGTCTGATGTCTACTGTAACAGGTTAAAGCACCATGAAATGGATTGACCTGCCTGTTTCCTCCCCACACAGAAGTGAGGAAGAACTAACACACAAAAACTCCAGATTGAGATAGAAAGAGTTAAGAAATTTTAATTAACAAACCAGATAATAATAATATGATGCATAATCACTTTAGCTAATAGTATAATGCACAGTTACCTTAACTTGGCCTATTTGGAGGGGGAAAAACTGCAATATAAAGCAGAAAAACAAGGAACTAGCTAATTTGACTCATCAAACTGTCATTGCCATGGGAAAAAGACAACACCCAAAACCTGGAACCCAAAAGCAGCAACACCAGCAGGAAACTGCTCATGTTACATTCTCAGCCTCAAGCTCCATAATGGTTTGCTCCAGACAACACTTTCCTTTTGAAGCTGGCAGCACTGCAGCATACTATGAATGTCAGAAGATTCAACTTTATCTGTGACAGCTACTAAACTGCTTCCAATATAGGAATGTGTTTTATCCCTTCTGAGATCAGTTAAATGGTGTTTTAGATCTCATACCAGGCCACTGTCCATTTAAAATTTCTCTTTCTCAATATCCATGTTGTTCAGGCATCATAGAATTGTTTTGGTGGCAAAAGACCTTCAAGATTATCAAGTCCAACCATTCCCTAGCTTGCCCAAGTCTGGGGCTAAACCATGGCCCTCAGCACCACGTCTTGATGGTTTTGGAACGCCTCCAAGGATGGAGGTTCAACCACCCACCTAGGCAACCTATTCCAGTCTTTGAGAACCCTTAGAGTCAAGAAGTTTCTTCTAATATCCAACTTAAACCTCTTCTGGTGCAACTCAAATCCACTTCATATCCTATCACCTCATACTAGGGAGAAGTGAGCAGTACCCACCTGGCTTCAACCTCCTCTAAAGTAGCTGTAGAGAACAATGAGGTCTCCCCTCAGCCTCTTTTTCTGCAGACTAAACAGCCCCAGTTCCCTCACATGCTCCTCAAAGGACCCTTTCTCCAGACCCTTCGCTGCCTTTGTTGCTTTTGTCTCAACCTACTCTGGTACCTCAATATCCTGGTTATATCTTTCTTTCGATTAAGGCCAAACTCTACCTTAAATAAACATATAACTAACATATTTGCCCAGGTTGCCCAGGGAGGTTGTGGCTGCTCCCTCCCTGGAAGTGTTCAAGGCCAGGTTGGAGGAGGCCTTGAGTGACCTGTACTAGTGG
>VWZE01007825.1:254638-266435 GCA_013396675.1 Eubucco bourcierii
CCCCCCCATGGGGCATAAAGTTACAACACCATTTATTATGTAGTGCTTTGATAATCATATTTAATCCAGGGATTTCAAGATTAAGATTTCAAGACAAAATGTTTACAGCACTCCCACATGTGCTAAGATGGAATTTGACACCGAGCAACTGCTGTGATTAAGTGTGCCTACTTTATTTTTTACTTCTAATCTTCAAAGCATTAAGTGATGCCAGTGTCATCCTGCTGGAGAGCAGCCCCATGGAGAAAAACCTTGGAGTCTTAGTGGACACCAGGTTATCCATGGGACAGCGAGACTACACCTGGAATATTGTATCCAGCTGTGGGCTACTCACTTCAAGAGGGACAGCAGTGGACCTGAAAGAGTCCAACAGAGAACTACAAGGATGATGGGGGCGACTTGATGTGACGGTTTGGGAGTTCCCTGCACCCCCACACTTTGTAAAATGACCCAGACTAGACTCAGCCAGCTGGAAGTTAAGGACTGAAGCTCTATTTACAGCCCAGCACAGTGTACAAGCAGAGATATACACTATAGACAGGAATGGTTACAGACATATACAAGTTAAAGGGAATACAGAAACACAACTCCCCTCCCAGAAATCAGAGACCCCTGGAGGGGCTCCCAACCACCCTTCCACCTTCTCCCCACCCCTCTACCTTACCCCAAGGTTTGCCTTACATGCAAGGTAAATTAGGAGGATTGGCCAGGGGGGTTAGTGAAAAATTAATCGGCAGAGGGGTTAGAGGCAGAAGCTGCTAGACTTTGCAGCTACTGTTCCGGCAAGAGACAGACAGAGACTGACTTATCTATATGTTTTGATTATTGTTCCCAAACAATTCTCCAGCAAGCCTATGAGTGAAGTAGACATCACCATGTTTTCTTTTCACAGCCTATAGTGTAATTTTCTCTATTAAAATATTCTAATTAGCCTCAAACCAGCACACTTGAATATATCTCTTATGAGGAAAGATTGAGAACTTGGTGGGGGGGTGTGTGGGGGAGTGTGGGGTGGTATTCCGGAGAAGACTGAGCAGCGATCTTATTAACATTGATATCTGAGGGGTAGCTGTCAAGATGAAGGTGCCAATCTCTCTTTGGTGGTGCCCAGTCACAGGACAAGGAACAATGGGTACAAGCTTGAACACAGGAGATTTCCCTTCAACATAAGGAGAAACTTTAATGTGAGATGGCTGCAGTACTGAAACATGCTGCCCAGAGCAGTTGTGGAGTGTCCTCTGGAGATTTTTAAAATACATTTGGATGTGCTCACATGTGACCTGCCCTAGGTGATCCTGCTTTAGTTGGCGGGGGTGGACTGAATGATCTTGTAGAGTAGGGTTATTGGTTGGACTTGGTGATCCTGAGAGTCTTTTCCAAACTGAATGTTTCTGTGATTCTGTGATTTTCAGAGGTCCCTTCCACCCCAAATATTCTGTGATTCTGTGATCCTGTGGAATGTCCCATTTTGTGTTGGTACTTAAGTGATTACACCCAAAGCTTACAGTATGTATCAGGGGTGTTTAGGCTAGCAACAGCTTCATTTTTCACCACCCTCAAATGAACTGAGTTCTCATGCTAGAAGAAAGAAGAAAAAAAAACTTGTTCCCAGTAATAGAACTCCCAGAGGCTGATACACTTTCTAGGAGGAGAATGAGGAAGATGTAGTCTGGAGGCCTTTTCTTCTGATGTTTTTGTGAATACAAAGAGAGCATACCCCAAATGAATGTCAGAAACTACTGAATGGATTTTAAAAAGCAGTCAGTTAGGAGAACTGATCTGTACTCCCCTGACTGCTTGTTTTACATCTACTGCAAATAGTCAAGTACCAAGAGAATACAGAATAAAACTCTGCTTGACTCAGTCACATCTGAAATGAACTCCTGTATTTACTTCTCTAAGTTCATTACCTCCTACAAAGACAAGCTGAGGGAGTTTGGTCTGATTAGCCTGGAGAAGGCTCCAGGGAGACTCATAGTGGTTTTCCAGTACCTGCAGGGGATTATATGAAAGCTGTAAAGGGACTATTTATAAGGGCTTGTAGTGATAGGACAAGGGGCAATGTTTTAAAATTAGAGCAGGGTAGATTTAGATGAGATATCAGGAAGAATATTTAGGTTGGATATTGGAAAGGAACTCTTGACTATGAGAGTGATGGGACACAGGAACAGGTTACCCAGGGAGGTTGTGGATGCCTCATGCCTGGAAGTGTTTAAGACCAGGTTTACAAGGGCCTTGGGCAACCTGTTCTAGTAGGACGTGTCCCTGCCTGTGACACCAGGGTTAGAACTAAGTGATAATTAAGGTCTTCACCAGCTCAAGCCATTCAAGCATTCTATGGCTCTGTGTTTGCAACTTGAAGTAATACTTGAGTATTTAAAGTTTTAACAGTCTTCAAATGAAAAGCTTTTCAAACTGATATTCTATATGAATACTACCTTCTCACTACTGTCCTACCATTCATATAGGGTAACCACTCATATCTCTTTCAATGTCATCAGTTGTCAAGGAAGTCTCACCATGTAGTCATCTATTTTAGGAACTGGTTTTGATTGCCTAATCTTTTGGCTCAACAGAACAAGGGGACACAGTCTCAAGTTGTGACAGGGGAGGTACAGACTGGATATTAGGAGGAAGCTCTTCACAGAGAGAGTGATTGGCATTGGAATGGGCTGCCCAGGGAGGTGGTGGAGTCACCATCTCTGGAGGTGTTCAAGAAAAGACTGGATGGGCCACTTAGTGCCTTGGTCTAGTTGACTGGCTAGGGCTGGGTGATAGGCTGGACTGGATGATCTTGGAGGTCCCTTCCAACCTGGTCAATTCTGTGATTTTCTATGATTCTATGATTACTGTAGGTGATAAAAAAATGCATTTTGAGAAGTGGGGTGAGGCTGAAGAGAGTGAATAAGAGAAGCACTTTTCTTCACATTTTCATAAATGTTTCCAGTTCTGAAGCCCCACCAAAAGGGGGGGTTAAAGCAGGTCCAGAGGAGAGACATGAAGATTAGTCAAAGAACAAAGGATGTCTGCTATGAAGACTGACTAGAAGAGTTGGGGTTTGTTCAGCTTGAAGAAGAGATGGCTCCATGGAGACCTTCTAGTAGCATTTCAGTATTTGAAGGTGGTTCTGGAAGTGACAGGATGGGAAGGAAAGTCTTCAAATTGGAAGAAGCTGGATTGAGATGAGACATGAGGAAGAAATTCTTCCCCATGAGGGTGATGAGGCACTGGAACAGAAAAGCTGTGGAGGCTCCAAGGTCAGGCTGGACAGGACCTTCAGCAAGCCTGTCTAGTAAAAACTGTCCCTGATATGGCAGGGGATGCGAACTAAAGAATCTTGAAGATTTCTTTCAACCCAACTCATTCTATGGTTCTGTGATTCTATGGGGAAATCTGGGACGATGCCACTCCCACAGAGGTCACAGGACAGCACGAACATCTGATAAATTTTCTGATGGACTCTTTAAATGCAATAGCAAATGCTTGGAAACAGAAAACACAGGTTCCTTTTGCTTAGCCAGCTGCAGCTCTGTGGATATCTGTTGCAGGGTACTCCAAATCCCTTCTTCCCCACCTCCTCTGCCTCCAGAGGTTTGAATGGTAGAAGAAGGTGTGAAAAACTGCTTTGCCCTGCTCTTGTGGATTTGAAGGGTGAACAGCAAAAGACACCTGTCCACACGTGTACTGACTCATGGGAAAGCCTGCACTGGAGTTGGCTGCTGATTAGCTGGATTCTCTGCACCCAGCACATATGGCAAATGGACACAACGTCTAGGAAAATCATAAACAGAGTGAAGAAAAAAACAGAGTTTCCAGCTTTACAGTGCTCCTGCTTGTGGACCATTCCCACTTATGCACAGCTCCCATTTTTGCACCACCCTGTGCAGTCCCACTCTTGCACAGTCCACAGTCCACAAGCCTGCAAGCTCCACAAATCCTTAGGTCCATCTGTGTGCGNGCCTGGAGAAGAGAAGGCTTTGAGGAGACCTGATAGTAGCCTTCCAGTATCTGAAGGGGGCCTACAGGAAGGCTGGGGAGGGACTATTGACAAGGTCTTGCAATGACAGGACAAGGGACAATGGATTTGAACCGACAGAGGGGAGATTCAGACTGGATGTTAGGAGGAAGTTCTTTGCAGTGAGGGTGGTGAGGCACTGGAACAGGTTGCCCAGGGAGGTTGTGGCTGCTCCCTCCCTGGAGGTGTTTAAGGCCAGGTTGGAGGAGGCCTTGAGTAACCTGTACTAGTGGGATATGTCCCTGCCTCTGGCAGGGGCTTGGAACTAGATGATCCTTGAGGTCCCTTCCAACCTTACCATTCTGTGATCTGAGAGAGCTGCCAGCAGCACCCAGACCTGGCTTCTGTGGGACCACACCATGTCCTGCCTTCTTGCTTGCTGCCCCAAGCTGGGGTAGAAGCTAGCAGTTTGGTTTTCCCCTGTGCTGCTGAGGCAGTGCCGCTCCATGAATCTTTGCCTCATGGAAGCTGTGACACTTGGACTTTTGCTGTGTGGATCCACAACGTGGATATAACTTGCAGTTTCAGAGGCTGCCAACAGAGAAGTTCAGCAAGTGATCATCACTAAATTCGTACCTCACCTCCATGAGTAAAAGCTGTTTCTTAGATTCTCTGCTCAGCCTACTTTATAAGTAAGGTAAAGCTACATTGTATCTTAGCCTTTTCCATTTTCTGACTTTCCTAAATCACTAAACATGCCTATAAGCACCCTCGTGAAGATTTCCCAACCAAATTAGAGCCTGTAAAGAAACCTCAACTAGTTCTGTATATAGTCTGGGGGCAGGGTTTTGGAGAAAATAAAAAATAATTCTATTGTTATAATTCTTGCTTTGGCAAATTAATTCCCAACCAAATCAATATCACACAGAGAACATCTGAGAATGAGGTACTAAAAGATAATCCATAATTTCTTGAAGTTACTCTTTAATCTGGATTTTCAAATATTGCATGAGTCTTGTGTAATCTGCATGAGAAGAATTTGTCACTTTGCACATATCTCCCATCATTTCAGAAATAATAAAATTATTTTTCCATTCATTTTCCAGCACAAATAAAGAAGTGTATCTTTTATTCTATGAAAAATAGTTAGTGGAATATTCTAGTTCCCTTCCTTCCATTTACTTCTTCATTCATTTGTTATTTCTGTAAATATCTTCTTATTCAGCACATGAAGTTATTTTCAGAATATCAACTCTAACCTCCACACCTCATTATCTCCTGTATCCCAGTGCTCAGATCAGAGGTGACTGATATTCCCACTCAAAACATCAGAAAGGTTAGGCCTCATGGCTGAGAAGCTGAGAAAGTGATCTTCAATGATCCCATCAAAATACAGATTCAAACTTCACAGAAGGACCTGGAGATGTTTTCTTAGTCAACTCATTGAGCTGTAATTTTCTATCATTTCATGATGTTTTAATGAAGCTTCAGGTTACAATTCCTTAAAGCTGATGCTTTCAGACAGATTTTTTTTTTTTTTTTCTTATTCACATCATCATAGAATGGTTTGGTTTGGAAGGGAACTTAAAGATAACCTAGTTCCAGCCTTCCTGCCACGAACAGGGACACATTCCACTGGACCAGATTGCTCAAGGCCCCATCCAGCCTGGTCCTGAGCACATCCAAGGAGGGTGCACCCACAAACAGCCTGGGCAATCTGTTCCAATGTCTCACCATCCTCACTGTCAAGAATTTCCTCCTAATCTCCAATTTAAACCTCTCCTCTTCCATCTCAGAGTCATTGCCCTTTGCCTTATCATTACAAGCCCTTATCAAAAGTTCCTCTACAGTTTGGAGAACCTGACTTTTTTTTATAATTGTCACACATATCATTAATAAACACTATTGTAGGGAAAAGGCTATTTTTAGTTATTTTAAAGTTCCACAGGAAATGATGGGAAGAAATATTTGTCATGTTTCTCTTCCTTCTTTGCTGAACTCCAGCTAAAGGGACCTGACCAGACTGGAAGTAAATGATGGGAAGAAATATTTGTCATGTTTCTCTTCCTTCTTTGCTGAACTCCAGCTAAAGGGACCTGACCAGACTGGAAGTAAATGATGGGAAGAAATATTTGTCATGTTTCTCTTCCTTCTTTGCTGAACTCCAGCTAAAGGGACCTGACCAGACTGGAAGTAAATGATGGGAAGAAATATTTGTCATGTTTCTCTTCCTTCTTTGCCAAACTCCAGCTAAAGGGACCTGGCCAGACTGGAAGTAAGTGATGGGAATAAATATTTGTCATGTTTCTCTTCCTTCTTTGCTGACTTCCAGCTAAAGGGACCTGGACAGACTGGATTGATAAGATTCAAGAAGGCCTAGTGTTGGATCCTGTACCTGGGCTACAGTAATCCCATGACCAGTCCAGCCCTATGGCAGAGTGCCTGAAAACTGTGCAGCACAAAAGGACCTGAGGTGCTGAAAATGAGTCTCTGTGTGTGTCCAGATGGCCCAGAAGGCCACAAGCATCCTAGCCTGGATAAGCAGTAGCATAGCCAACAGGACCAGGGAAGTGACTATGGTCCTGTACTCAGCGCTGGTGAGAACACACCTTGAGTCCTGGGTTCAGTTTTGGGTCTCTCCCTGTGAAAAAGATATTGAGGTATTGGAATGTGTCCAAAGAAGGGCAACGAAGGTGATAAAGGCTTTGGTAATGAGGAGATCAGGAATCTGTGCTTGTTTAGTCTATAGAAGAGGAGGCTGAGAGGAGAGTTCTTTACTCTTTACAACTCCCTGAAAGGAGGTTGGAGGTAGCAGTTGGTACTGACTTAATTTAGAGGTGGCAGAGTACTGCAGCAGGCTACCTGGAGAAATTTTCATGGGGGATCGAGTCAGTCAAAGGTCATCTTGTCCAACCCCCTTGCAATAAACATGTAAATAAATACCATAAATTATATATATTTTTATACCCATATAAATTATGTTTTAATTGATTTTTAATTGACACATTCAATACACATATTTCTATATACACACATATATATATGTGTGTGTGTATATATATATGTATATATATAAATATATATAGATAATTTAAATATATATGTAAATATCTACATGTTACATAGATGATGTATATGAAATACAGAGCAGTCAGCCTCACCTCTGTGCCTGGCAAGATCATGGAGCAGATCCTGCTGAAAGTCCTGCTAAGGCAAATGGAAAACAAAGCAGAGGTGATTGGTGGGAACCAGAAAAGGCTTCACCAAGGGCAGATCTTGCCTGACAAATTTAGTGGCTTTTTATGATGAAGTCACAGCAACAGTGGACAAGGGAAGGGCAGCTGATGTCATCTACCTGGACGTGAGTAAGGCATTTGACTCTGTCCCACATGACATCCTGGGCACCAAACTGGAAAAACATGGACTTGATGGATTGACCACTGCTGGGTAAGGAATTGGCTGGATGGTCGAACCCAGAGAGTGGTGATCAAGGGCACAATGTCCACCTGGAGACCAGTGCCAAGTGGTGTCCCTCAGGGGTCAGTGCTGGGACCAGTGCTGTTTAACATCTTTGTCAGTGACATGGACAGAGGAATGGAGTGCACCCTCAGCAAGTTTGCAGATGACACCAAGCTGTGTGGCACAGTCGACTTGCTAGAGGGCAGGGATGCCATCCAGAGGGACCTGGACAGGCTGGAGAGGTGGGCCCAGGCCAACCTCATGAAATTCAATAAGGCCAAGTGTAAGGTCCTGCACCTGGGTAGGCACAATCCCAAGCACAAATACAGGCTGGGTGGTGAATGGCTGGAGAGCAGCCCTGAGGAAAAGGACCTTGGAGTCTGGGTTGATGAAAAGCTCAACATGAGCCTGCAGTGTGCACATGCAGCCCAGACAGCAACCGAGTCCTAGGCTGCATCAAGAGCAGCGTGGCCAGCAGGGCAAGGGAGGGGATTCTGCCCCTTTACTCTGCTCTCGTCAGACCCCACCTGGAGTACTGTGTGCAGTTCTGGAACCCTCAGCACAGGAAGGACATGGAAGTGTTGGAGCGGGTCCAGAGGAGGGCCACAAAGATGATCAGAGGGCTGGAGCAGCTCTCCTATGAGGACAGGCTGAGGGAGTTGGGGCTCTTCAGCCTGGAGAAGAGAAGGCTTCAAGGGGACCTGATAGTAGCCTTCCAGTATCTGAAGGGGGCCTACAGGAAGGCTGGGGAAGGATTATTTACAAGGTCCTGCAATGACAGGACAAGGGGCAATGGGTTTAAACTGGCAGAGGGGAGATTTAGACTGGATGTTAGGAGGAAGTTCTTTACAGTAAGGGTGGTGAGACACTGGCACAGGTTGCCCAGGGAGGTTGTGGATGCTCCCTCCCTGGATGTGTTCAAGGCCAGATTGGATGAGGCCTTGAGTAACCTGTACTAGTGGGAGGTGTCCCTGCCTATGGCAGGGGGTTGGAACTAGATGATCCTTGAGGTCCCTTCCAACCTTACCATTCTATGATTCTATGATTCTATAAATAAATAATATCTCTGAAGTATATTTATCTACATAAAAATATTTAAAGGTAAATATCTTTATTTTTTCCATCTGCTTTTCTTTCCAATATTCAGTGCTTCACAACTTGATACATTCATGAAGACCTTCCCAAAGATACCACCTCATAATTTGTAAAATAATTGAGGAATTATTTTAAATCCTTATTTTTGAGATGTGTACATTATTCATTACTTTAAAAGAACCAACTTTTTGATGTGTTGGGTAGAACATCTTCAGGGAAGAAGAATCACAAAGCAATAATTATTTTTACAAGCTGAAAATACCCATTTTTTCTATTAAGAACTTCAAAACCTCTTGTGATGAAAATGGAAACAAAAGAGCTGCAGAGATGTCAAATGAAGCACTCTAGGGTGTCCTGAAAGCTTGTTTACACCAAGAGAAAAACCTGAGAGGAGAAGAGAAGAAGTGGCTGTAACAATCCCCTATACATGTGCTGTTGCTGAGATACGGTGTATTTCTGCAGGAAAAAAAAACTTTGTTGGTGTGCAATATGAACTCCTGCTTTGTGTTACAAGCAAAAAAAGAACTCAGAGGAGAAGAATAGGTGATTTTTTTTTTTTTAAAAGCTCACTTCCTTTTTCCTTCCCCTCCAGATGTAAGTATGTACTTGTCCTTGTATCTAAATTACACATTAAGCAAGTTAATGCTGATAAGTAAAGATGCTGAAGGGACTAGAACATCTGTCTGATGAAGAAAGGTTGAGGGGCTGAGAGCTTTATAGTCCAGAGAAGAGATGGTAGAGAAGGAGTAACCCCCTGCACCAGTATAGGTGATTGCTTTACCTGCTGGAAAGCTGCTCTGTGGAGGAGGACCTGAGAGTGTGGGTGGACAACAAGTTCACATGAAACAGCAATGCACCCTCATGGCCAAAAAGGCCAATGGCATTCTGGGGTGCAACAAGAAGATTGTGGCCAATAGGTTGAGAAAGGTTCATTGTCTCAAATTCTGGGCTCCGCACTTCAGGAGAAGCAGGAAACTCTTTGAGAGGGTACAGCAAAGGGCTACAAAGATGTTGAGGGGACTGGGACATCTCTGATGAGGAAAAAGTCTGAGAGAGTTGGGGCTGTTTAGTCTGGAGCAGAGCAGCCTGAGGGGGAATCTCATCAATGCTGATCAATATTTCAAGGCTGAGTGTCAGGAGGAAGGGAACAATCTTTTTTTTAGTGCTGCCCTGTGGCAGGAAAAGGCATAACAGGCAGAAACTTGAACATAAGATGTTCCGTTTAAAGATGAACTTCTTTAATTTAAGGGTGGCAGAGCACTGGAGCAGGCTGCCCAGAGAGGTGGTGGAATGTCCATCTCAGGAGAAAATCCAAACTGACCTGGTGTGCTGCTGTGTGATCTTCTCTAGGAATACCTGCCCTAGCAGGAGGGCTGGACTCCATCATCTCCAGAGATCCCTTCAAACTCCTACCCTTTTGTGATTCTGTGGAAGGGACCTTCAAAGGTCAGCTAGTTCAACTCCCCAGTGCTGTTGCTCATCTCACATTGTTTTAAATGGCCTGAAATTGCACCAGGTTTATGTTGGGTGCTATGAAAAATTTCTTCCTGGTAAGAGTGGTCAAGATGCCTAGGGAGGTGGTGGAGTCACCATCCCTGGAAGTGCTCAAGAAACATGTGGACACTTTGGGATATGGTTTAATGGTCATGGTGGTGTTGGGTTGATGGTGGACTTGATGACCTCAGAGGTCTTTTCCAGCTGCAACAATTCTGCAATTCTGTCAAGTACCACCTGCTGAAATGTGCTCACCAATACAGAATGCTGAAAATTTGAATGATTTGAGAAATGTTACCACATCTTTTCCCCACCAAAGTACATTTCCCTTTCATTTAAAACATAATCCCACTGTTCTACTTTAAATCAGAGGGTATTACATAGAACTTAGAACACCGAGCTGAGTTCTGCTATTATTTTACAACTAGTAGGAATATATTGATTTTTTTTTTAAATTTTTTTTTTTTTTTAGGTCAGTCTTAAGCTTATTGACTGGAGAATTTAATATTTACAGTATTTTGCCAGAATCAATATCACGACCTTAAGGAGGGGGGAGGGAAGAAAATGTCTTTGAGTCAACTAAATAACAATGTTTTCTGTTTGTGCCACAAGCCTACTGGTATTCAAATATATCTATGGTGAAAAATTTGGAGTGTAGTTACAGTTAACAGCTCATCATTCTTTGTCTCCTGGAATTTGATTTTCCTGAAAACAAAAATAATATTATTATTTTTTAAATCTCTGGCTAATACTATCCGATGCCCTTTTTGGAGACAACAGATGCCATGCAGTTTAATTTCAGAGAAATTCTATTTTATTTGGTGAATTTAACATATGAAAGTCTTCTTTCCACATTTTTGGTAGCCACTGATTCCAGTTAGAGTCACATCAAAGTAGATAAAGTTTGTTCATATGAATTTAGTAATAAGATCTTCAAATTTTTTTGAGCTTCTATTTAATTTGCATCATCATCATCATCATCATCATCATCATTATTATTATTTATTATAATGGTGATTATAAATATACTATTAGTGTTGTATTGTTGTTGTTGCAGTTGCTGTTGTGGTCATTATCATTCTTATTACTAATATTAATATTGTAAATATTAGTAATGTTAATATTAAAGTATTGTTATATTTTTTCTTATATTTGTTATTTATTTCTTATAGAATCATAGAATCATAGAATGGTAAGGTTGGAAGGGACCTCAAAGATCATCTAGTTCCAACCCCCTGCCATAGGCAGGGACACCTCCCACTAGTACAGCTCACTCAAGGCCTCCTCCAACCTGCCCTTGAGGCCTTGTGGCTGCTCCAGGGAAGGAGCAGCCACAACCTCCCTGGGCAACCTGTGCCACTGTCTCACCACCCTCACTGGAAAGAACTTCCTCCTAACATCCAGTCTAAATCTTCCCTCTGCCAGTTTAAACCCATTGCCCCTTGTCCTGTCATTGCAATTATTATTATTATCTGATCAACATAATTGGATAAGCTTAATCACAGAACCCTAGAATTTTAGGAAAGACAGGTCAGTGAGGCAAGAGGGTAGATTACTGATTCCTCTGTCCATGTCACTGACAAAGATGTTGTGCTGGTTTGAGGCTAATTAGAATATTTTAATAGACAAAATTACACTATAGGCTGAGAAAGGAAAACATCATGATGTCTACTTCACTCATACGCTTGCTGGAGAATTGTTTGGGAACACTAACCAAAACAATAGATAAGTCAGTCTCTGTCTGTCGCTTGCTTGAGCAGGAGCTGCTGGTGGGATCTAGCAGCTTCTGGGCTC
>VWZE01007825.1:278368-297976 GCA_013396675.1 Eubucco bourcierii
TTCCATGTCCTTCCTGTGCTGAGGGCTCCAGAACTGCACACAGGACTCCAGGTGGGGTCTGATGAGAGCAGGGTAAAGGGGCAGAATCACCTCCCTTGCCCTAGAGGTCTTTTCCAACAAAAATAATTCTATGATTCTATGAAGTGTCAAAACCAAAACAAAACAAACTCAAACCAAACTAACCCAAAACCCCCCAACAACAGCAAGCTAAATAAATTATACTGTGAGTGTGTCTTACTCTTGTAATTAAGTAATGGGCCACAGGAGTTCTTTTGTTTGTTACATGATTTCACAGAATTATTGAATTGTCTCAGTTGGAAAAGATTTCCACAATCATCAAGTCCAAACATCAACACAACCACAGCCCTCAGTTCTCTGTTTCTGAGTTTACCTCTGTTTCACACTCTTTACGTAGATGTGCATCTCAGTTTTTCTTATAGAACCATAGAATTGTTTTGGTTGGAAAAGACCTCCGAGATCATCAAGTCTGATCATAAACCAAATGTCAGCATGCCCATTAATATATGTCCTGAAGTGCCACGTCCCCACTTTTCCTTAACACCTCCAAGGATGATGACTTCACCACCTCCTTGGGCAGCCTGTTCCAATGTTTCACCACTCCCAGGGAAGTTTTCTCTAATGTCCAACCTAACCCTTCCCTGGCACAATTTCAGGCCATTTCCTCTCATTCTATCACCTGATATAATCTGGTTGGATCAGGGGATTCTTGGGGTCCCTTCCAGCCTGGCATTGTGTGATTTTATGATTCATCTATATAGAATCATTTTATACCAGCCTGAAATACTTCTGGAATATTTGGTGATTGTTTTCTTGGTACTGAGAAGAAATCAGACATGACTGAGAAGAAATAATCTATGATCTTTCAGGTCCTTTCCAGCCCAAACCATTCTATGAAGAAAAAAATATTAAAAAAAAAAAAAACCAAACCCAAACCAAACCAAACCAAAACAAAAACTGTAACAGATATTTTTCCTTATATTGATTAATAATTGATATGAGTTAGAAATATTGCATTGTCAGAGAGTTGTGCTCAGTGGAATGGAGTCTAGTTGGAGGCCTGTATCTGGTGGAGTCTCTCAGGGATCATTACTGGGACCAGTACTATTCAATATATTCATCAAAGACACTGCCAGCAAGTTTGCTGATGACACAAAGCTGGGAGCAGTGATTGACACACTTAGGCTGGATAGCTGAGCAGGAGGAAATTGAATGAAATTCAACAGGGACAAGTATAGAGTCTTGCACCTGGGGAAAGAACAACCCCATGGACCACTACAGGCTGGGGACTGACCTGTTGGAGAGCAGTGAAGGGGAAAAGGGCCCAGGGGCTCCTAGTTGACCATGAGTCAGCAGTGTGCTCTTGTGGCCAAGAAGGCTAATGTCGTTCTGGAGTGTATTAGGAGGGCTGTGGTTAGGAAGTCGACAGAGGGTCTCCACCCTTTCTACTCTGCCTTGATGAGGCCACATCGGGAATATTGTGTCCAATTCTGGGCCACTCAGTTCAAGAAGGACAGGGAGCTGCTTGAGAGAGTCCAGGGCAGAGCAACAAAAATGGTTAAGGGAATAGAACATTTTTCTTATGAGAAGAGACTAAGGGAACTGGGGCTTTTTGGCTTGGAGGAGACTGAGAGGTGACCTCATCAGTGTTTATAAATATGTAAAGGGTGAGTATCAGGAGGGTGAAGCCAAGTTCTGCTTGGCAGTGTCCAACTGGATAAGGGACAATGGGTGGAAGTTGAAGCATAGGAATTTCTATGTAAACATGAGGAAAAATATTTTCACTATGAGGGTGATGAAACTCTGGAACAAGCTACTCAGGGGAGTTGTGGAGTCTTCCTCTCTGAAGATATTCCAAACCCTCCTGGATGCTTTCCTGTGTGATATGGTATAGGTGATCCTGCTCTGGCAGAGGGGTTGGACTGGATGAGCTTTTGGGGTCCCTTCCAGCCCTAACTTTCTGTGATTCTGCGATTTTTCTTGTTTTTTCCTTTGAGTCGTGTTCACTTCTTTTTTTTTTTTTTTCCTGTTTTATTCTTCCTCTTTCCAAACTGACTTTTGATTTACTTGATTTTTTTTATTTTTTCTGCTGTTCAGACTTGCTCAAGTGCTCTTGTCAACAGTTCAGTGGTTGAGTGAAGCAAAGTGTTAGTTAATAGCATGAAAGCTTGGTGTGCTGTCAGGAAAGGGCAGGCCATTAACTGGGGAAATTTTGTTTTCAGAGTTCCACAGCCCTAGAGCTGGCAGAACAAAGCTCATTGATGATTTACTGCTAGAGTTACAAACGGTGTAGCAATCTATGGACCTTTGTAATCAAGCACCACACTTCGGCCTGGAGAAGGTAAGGACGCCCACAGTGGAAGATGGTTCAAAAAAAAATCAAAATAAAATAAGATTAAATTAAATTANTTAAATTAAATTAAATTAAATTAAATTAAATTAAATTAAATTAAATTGAAATGAATGACAAAGAAACAAGACATGGAAAAGGAGAAAGAAGGAGGAGAAGGAGAAGGAGAAGGAGAAGGAAAAGGAGAAGGAGAAGGAGAAGGAGAAGGAGAAGGAGAAGGAGAAGGAGAAGGAGGAGAAGGAGAAGGAGAAGGAGAAGGAGAAGGAGAAGGAGAAGGAGAAGGAGAAGGAGAAGGAGAAGGAGAAGGAGAAGGAGAAGGAGAAGGAGAAGGAGAAGGAGAAGGAGGAGACGAAGAGACAAAGACAAGGGAAAAGGACACAGCCATACAGAGAGCTGTAAGCATGTCAAAGAACTGCAATCTTACATCACAGTCCTATCTTTAGATCATCAGATCAGTCAGTCCTTGACTGTAACCACTGAGTTAATTACTACAGTTATATGCACAGTAACAACAGACTGTCTTGAATGTAAAGAATAAATATCCACTGGTTCCAGTCCTGCCACCTCTGAATGGAAACAGAGAGCCCTGGAATGACAAAGATTTTTGAAATTACAAATGTCATGTTATAAGGTATGCAACATGTTACATTTTTGTCCTGAAATTAAAAATAATCTAAACCCCAAGCTGACCTCAAGTCCAGCAAATTCCAAACATTTCTCTCACTCATAATTTGTGTCATTGCCCAAAGTTACCTTAGACTCACAGAAGCATACAAATTTTGGGGTTAAAACAGGCTTGGTGTTAGAACAGATTGAGTCAAACTACAATCCAACACCATCATAGCCATTAAACATGTCATAAAGGGACACATTTTCTGAACACCTCCAAGGGTGGTTACTCCACCACCTCCTTGGGCAGCCTGTTCCAATGCTTGAACACTATTTCAGGAAAAAACATCCTAATGTCCAATCTAAACCTCTCCCAGTGCAACTTGAGGCCATTTTATCTTGTTTTACCACTCCTTACTAGAGAGAGGAGACCAACAGCCACCTCACTCCAACCTTCTTTCAGGCACTTGTAGAGACTCAAAAGGAATCCCAGTTCCCTCAACTGCTCCTCATAAGATTTGTTTTAGAAACTCCTAAATATTTACAGGGTGATCTGGTACAAATGAATAATATTCACATTAAACAAACCTGCTGTGGATCTGTGAGCAATGTCATGGTCATACTTCTTCTCTCCTGCCAAATTAGCTAAGTTTTTAGCTACATATTGGACCAGATGACCTCTAGAGGTCTCTTCCCAACATTGTTTAAATCAACAACGGTGTATCAACTTAGAATTTCTATTGCTCAGGTTGATTTTAAAACAGTTCATCATATAGGTCTGACTCCAACCATTAATTTAATTCATTTGTTCCATTGCTGTTGCTTTTAGATTTGATGCTTCTTAATATGTCCATTTCCTGTTACAAATAAAGGAAATCAGCTGGCCCTTGAAAATTAAACTGAAGATCAACTACAGCCAGGAAAACTTAATTGCACAAATCCACAGAGATGGATTAAATTATTCATACTGATTATAATTTATTTTGTCATTCTCCTCCCATCTCTACTCCTTTAAAGCTCATTTCACCTGCCTGCTCCAGCTTATTTATATTGTCCTGCTCCAGCTTATTTATGTTGTGTGCTCTCTTTGTTGTTGTTGGGGTTTTTTTGGTTTTTGGGGTTTTTTTTGTGGCACAAGACAGATTTTTGTTAGGTTCCTGAGTCTATCAGAATGTGTGTCCCCAAAATACATTAGCAGATTTTTGTTAGGTTCCTGAATCTCACAGAATGTGCGTCCCCAAAATACATTAGCCATTAAATCTGACCTTAGTAAGCAATGAAGCATACTTATTTATTTAAATAAGATCAAGAATAGTGTGCCCAGCAGGACCAGGAAAGTCCTTCTGCCCCTGTACTCAGCACTGGTCAGGCCACACCTTGAGTACTGTGTCCAGTTCTGGGTCCCTCAATTTAAGAAAGATGTTGAGGTGCTTGAATGTGTCCAGAGAAGAGCACCAAGGCTGGTGAGGGGGCTGGAGCACAGCCACATGAGGACAAGGTGAGGGAACTGGGATTGTTCAGCCTGGAGAAGAGAAGGCTCAGGGGAGACCTCATTGCTGTCTACAGCTGCCTGAAAGGAGGTTGTAGCTGGGTGGGGGTTGGTCTCTTCTCCCAGGCACCCAGTGACAGAAAAAAAGACACAACCTCAAACTGCACCAGGGCAGGTTTAGGCTGGATGTTAGGAAGAAGTTCTTCACGGAAAGAGTGATTGGCATTGGAATGGGCTGCCTGGGGAGGTGGTGGAGTCACCATCCCTGAAGGTGTTTCAGAGGAGACTGGATGAGGCACTTAGTGCCATAGTTTAGTTAATTAGAAGGGTTAGGTGATAGGTTGGACTTGATGATCTTAGAGGTCTTTCCAACCTGGTTAACTCTGTGATTCTGTGCCCCTCAGCAGTTGGTACTGGGACCAGTGTTGTTTAATATCTTTGTTAGTGACATGAATAACGAGATTAAGGCACTATCAGCAAGTGTGTAGATGACATCAACCTGTGTGGCCTGGTTGAAGCACTGGAGGGAAGGGATGTCATCCAGAGGGACCTGGACTGGCTAGCGAGGTGGGCCTAGTCCAACCTCATGAAGTTCAGCAAGGCCAAGTGCAAGGTACTGCACCTGGGTCAGTGCAACCCCAAGCACAGATCTAGGCTGGGTGAGAAGTGACTTGAGAGCAGTCTCAAGAAGGACTTGGGGCTATTGGTTGATGAAAAACTCAACATGAGCTGGTAATAGTTCCTAGCAGTGCAAAATGTAAGCATGGCTTAGGATGCATTAAAAGAAGTGTGACCAGTAGGACAAGGGAGATGATTTTGCCCCTCTGGTCTGCTCTGTTGAGACCCCACCTGGGGCACTGCATATAGCTCTGGTGCTCCCAATACAAGAATGAGACAGAACTGTTGGAGCAGGTCCAGAGAAAGCCACAGGGCTGGAGCACCTTCTCTATGGGGACAGGCTGAGAAAGTTTGGGCTGCTGAACCTGTGAAGTGAAAGCTCTGGGGAGACCTTAGAGCAGTATTTCAATATCTGAAAGGGACCTACAGGAAGGCTGGGGAGGGACTTTATACAAGGGCTTGTAGTGCAAGGACTAGAAGCAATGATTTTGAGCTGGAAGAGGACAGATTTAGACTGGAGATTGGGAAGAAAATCTTTACAGTGAGAGTGGCGAGACACTGGAATAGGTTGCCCAGGGAGGTTGTGCATATCCCCTCTCTGGAGGTGTTAGAGGCCAGGTTGGATGAGGCTTTAAGCAAACTGGTCTTTTTTTCTCTTTTCTACTCAGTCCTAATGTTCAGTTTGTTTTCTTTGGCTGCCAGTTCCAAGGTATTTAATTGAGTACCCAAAAGACAGAAAAATATGCTCAGTGACCAGCTATGAAATGTTTGGTTAAAATATTCTTTGGCATCACAAAAAAAAAAACATTATGGCAGAAGGCAGATTTCAAATGCTTCAGCCCTCCAGGCACTGTGGCCTTTTCCTGTAATCCTTTTCATCATTCCCTCCCAAATAGGAAAAAAATTGTGCCAAATGAAACAAGTTCTCCTGGAAAAGAGTCTGCTTACAAAAAGCTTAATGCTTGCATCTCCATCCCAGCAAAATGATAAAGTGTAGGATTAACTCCAAACATGTTGTTGCACTGGAGCAGTAATTAGGAACACTTCAAGAATGTTACAGAACCATAGAATTGTTTCAGTTGGAAAAGATCTTTCATTGAGTCCAACCATCAACCCCAGACCACTGTAGCCATTGAGCCATACCCTCAAGGGACATGTCCACACATTTCTGGAACACCTCCAGGGACTCCACCACCTCCCTGGGCATCCTGTTCCAATGCCTGAACATTCTTGCAGGAAAGAA
This sequence comes from Eubucco bourcierii, assembly GCA_013396675.1. Taxonomy (NCBI): domain Eukaryota; kingdom Metazoa; phylum Chordata; class Aves; order Piciformes; family Ramphastidae; genus Eubucco; species Eubucco bourcierii. Next base: position 284,696 of record VWZE01007825.1, read on the forward strand.
ATTCTTTCTAATGTCCAATCTAAACCTCCCCTGGCACAATTTTAGGCCATCTCCTCTCATTCTCTCACCTCACATTCAGGAGAAGAGACCAAGACCCACCTTGATTCAGCCTCCTTTCAGGGAACTGTAGAGAGCAATGAGGTCTCCCTCAGCCTCCCCTGCTTCAGACCAGACAATCCCAGTCCCCTCAGGCACTCCTCACGAGATCTGTTCTCTACACCCTTCACCAACTTCATTGCCTTCTCTAGTCATGCTCTGGTACCACAGTGTCCTTCTTGGAGTGAGAGACCCAAAACTCTGCCCAGTATTCAAGGTGTGACCTCACCAGTGTCTCAGCATTAACCTATAGCAAGAAAGTCTGATCTAGATGATCCTTAAATGTCCCTTCTGACCCAAACCATTCCATGATCAGAAGAATAATAGAACCATTCTGCTAATTTTTGATTAAAAAAAAAATCATTGCTGGTTCATGAACTGTTATCATCTGAATCCTTGGTTTTCTTAAGCAGTTTTGATTCCCTTTTCTCACACATTTTTCTTAATTTATTTCTGCCCGCTCATCCAAAAGATGGGTGAAGTGAAGATCTAATTAAATCAAGATGACAATATCCATGAACTCCCCTAAGCCAACATTTCACTCTCAGCTCCCATTTTTGTTAAGCCACCCTGCCTTTTATCAGAGTTATTTCCTCCATTAGGAAAGCTTCAGTAACCTGGTAACAAGTAACTGGCTTGGAATTAAAGCCAGAATAAAATGAGAAGAGTTATAAACACCTTCATCAAGTAGAGTTCAAGTTTCTTAACTTGAAGTATGATCAAAAACATGAATGTTGCAACATGAGTTTAAGAATGTCAGATCATCATTAGCTTAGAGATTTTCAGTGGCCAGCTGTGGAACTACAAAAAACTTAATCAATTTAGATGTCACTGTTCCTGGATTTCACTTCAGCTACAGTCAAGCACAAAGATCACTATAATCCAGAATTATATCCCACAAATGTTGATTTGAAGAGTAGTGACTCAAAGCCATCGTTTCCTTTCTGGTCATCTTTCAGCCTTAAAATGATGACTCCAAGCTGTGTGGCACAGTCGACTTGCTAGAGGGCAGGGATCCATCCAGAGGGACCTGGACAGGCTGCTGAGATGTGCCCAGGCCAACCTCCTGAAATTCAACAAGGCCAAGTGTAAGGTCCTGCACCTGGGTAGGCACAATCCCAAGCACAAACACAGGCTGGGTGGTGAGTGGCTGAGAGTAGCCCTGAGGAAAAGGACCTTGGAGTCTGAGTTGATGAAAAGCTCAACATGAGCCTGCAGTGTGCACATGCAACCCAGACAGCAACTGAGTGCTNAGTTTGTACTGGAAGAGGGGATATTGAAACTGGATGTTAGGAGGAAGTTCTTTGCAGTGAGGGTGGTGAGACAGTGGCACAGGTTACCCAGGGAGATTGTGGCTGCTCCCTCCCTGGAGGTGTTCAAGACCAGGTTGGAGGAGGCCTTGAGTGCCCTGTTCTAGTGGGAGGTGTCCCTGCCTATGTCAAGGCAGTTGGACTTGGTGCTCTCCAGAGGTCATTTCCAACCCCTGTCATTCTGCACTTCTGTGAGCCCATTGCCAGCTGTTTTGTTTTGATTTTTGTTTGTTTGCTTTGTCTGGGCTGTGTATTTTTGTTTGGGATGTTTTGCTTGGTTTTGTTATTTTGTTTTGCTCTGCTTGGGGTTTATTGTTTTGCTTTGTTTTGTTTTGCTTTTCATGTGGCTATGCTTGTGAGAACATCAAGTTTGAAATTATTAAAAAAAAAAGTGGAAATGCCGCAGATTTCTTCCCTTGTTTTTCTGTGCTACTTTCTGTTGATGCTTGTGTTGGTATCCTAGGAAACCACCAAAGGCGGAATCTCTGAATAGACAGCTCACAGTTTTATTAAGCATTAAGAAGATTTCAGTTTTGAGTAGTTTGTTTGGAAATTAAGTGACACCGGTTTAATTTTGTGTGCAAAAAAACCTAATGAGAATTCTGATTGCTGTGCTAGGAAAGATTATCTAGGGGAGCCAAAGCCATGGGGAATGCATTGTAATTAAAGTGACCACTTTGTCTAAACATCTGGAATCAGGGTTCCTTCAACAAAACTCACTTAAAAACCCATGGCATCTCATCTCTGATGGTTACTTTAGTACCATGTCTAGTGGTGTTCCTCAGGGGTCACTACTGAGTTCAGTCTTGTTGAACATCTTCATCAATGACCTGGATAAATGGACAGAATGGATCTTTGCTAATGATACCAACCTAGAAGGAGTGACTGACACACAAACCAGGCTCTGCTGTGATGTAGTGAGACCTAAACAGGCTGGAGGGTTTAGGGAGAGGAACCTCGAGAAGTTCAACCAGGGCAAGTGCGGAGTCCTGAATCTGGGGAGGCACAACACAGCACCAGCACAGGTGAGGGGCTGACCTGCTGGAAAGCAGCTCTGTGGAAGGACCTGGGAGTGCTGGTTGACAAGAAGCTCACCATGAGCCAGTAGGTTGGATGGGGCCCTCAGCAAGCCAGTCTAGCAGGAGGTGACTCTGCCTATGGCAGGGCAATTGGAACTAGATGGTCTTGAAGGTCGCTTCCAACCCAAACCATTCTATGATTCCATGATTCTATGTATGACTGAATGTTAAACCTGAGTGTCCAAAAATTCTAATTACAGCTATTTTGGAAAGTATTGTACAAATGCAAAACAAATCTGTTTTATAAACTAAATAATCAGTATTAAAAAAAAAAAAAAAGAAAAGTAAAATAATAATGAAATCAACAAATAATAAATGAATTAACAAAATAATAAATAATAACCACAATAAATAGATTATTCTTTTTATATATGTATATTTACAATTTATTCAGTTTCTTTCACACCATAACAAGCACAGGTGATTCCTCTCCTACCATTTCTTCCCTGAATCTAAGATTACATTTCAAAATATATATAAATCCTGTATTAATCCCTGGACAGGGAGCCCCACGGAGTGCAGCTGAATTGAGAGCCAGCAGAATTTGTAAGAATAGGGGTTTGATGTGAATGAATCAAAGTAATTTCCAGGTAACTTGAATTAATTACTATATTTTAGCACTCAGGTTATACACACAGGCCTGGTATTGAAGGATATTTAACAGCTGTGTGTGGATCATATCTGGAATAACAAAGCAGAGGGAACTAAATAGGGCACTTCAGTTCTCCATGACTTGATTCTTGCTGCAAAGAGGGATACTGTGCCCTGCTGAGATAATCATAAGCACAGTGTGAGTGTGTTTTGTTACATCAACACAATTTAGCATCTTATCAAACCCCACTGAGCAGAAATAAGAATCATACAATCATGGAGTTGCTGTGGTTGAAAAAGACCTCTAAGATCATCGAGTGCAACCATCAAGCCCAAACCACCATGGCCACTAAACCATATCCCAGAGGGCCATGTCCACACATTTCTTCAACATGTCCAGGGATGGTGACTCTACCACCTCCCCTTTAGGGCAGCCTCTGCCAATGCCTGGCCACCCTTTAGGAACAATATTGGATCCAATTCTGATCCCTGGGGAGCACAACCAGCCATGGGCTTCCAAGCAGACTGCCCCACTGACCACAACCCTTTAAACTGTGTCCTTCAGACAGTTCTCAATTCATCTCACTATCCAATCATCCAATCCACATGTACTAAGCTTGTCTGTGGGGATGCTGTGGGAGAAAGTGTCCTAAGATTGCTGAAGTCAAAGCAGAACACATCCACTGCACACTCTAAGGTCTGCTCTCCTGCTATTTCTCTTTCCATAGATTTGTAGAATAGTTTGGGTTGAAAAGGACCTTAATGATCATCTAGTTCCAAAGCCCCTACCATGGGTGAGACCACCTTCTGCTAAAGCAGCTTGTGCAAGGCTCCATTCACCCTGGCCTTGAACATCTCCAGAGAGGAGGCAAATGCCCTTTCAGGTGTTTACCTGTTTCAACTGATCCGTGGTGACTGTACTCAAGAATCTTAAGTATCTTTTCAAATCAGGTGTGGAACAGGTAAGTGGTAAACCATCCATGGAAGTCTTAAAAAAAAAAAATGTGTGGACATGGCACTTTGGGATACTGTCTAATGGCCGTGGTTGATGGTTGGACTCAATGATGTAAGAGGTATTTTCCAACACAAATGATCCTGCTTTTCTGTTAAAAACACAACCTCTTTTATAAAGAAACCTACTTAAATAACCAAACCTTTCCCATGAACCCTTCAGAAACCTGCTAACCTTGCAGATTAGTTTTTGCTCAGCACCCAAGGGCCAAAAAATATCTCATCCTCTGCTGTGCTAAGTAGGTGAAAGTAATTATTGGTAATCTAAATTTACCTTAGTGAAGGCTTAAATAAAAACCAACTGGTCAGCAGAGACCTTTTCAAAATAATCTACAAATGCAAACACTAATGTCTTTGCTACAGGCAGCAGCCCTCCAGGAGAATTTGCTGAACACCAGAAGTTTAATGACTACCTTGCTCTAACAAAGTCTTGTAGAGCAATGCCTTTAAATTAGCTTTACAATCAGTCAGAACACATGCGAAGAGGATTTTATATGCAGGGTTTAGCCATCAATCTTGGTTTAAATCTCTAGTCTCTGGTGGTTTGGTAATTTTGATTTATTTTTTTTTTCCCCCAACAAATAATTTCAACACCAGCTGTTCAACCTTTGCCAAAGCTCTGTCGATTGATTGATCTGTTGCAGTTCACACCCTCAGGACGTAGTTGGTCTATCGGTCGCTATAATCCTGAATGACAGTGTGGATTACAGCATGCACAGCATCCCAATTAACTTGTGAGTGGAATACATTCTTCTTTAAGCAGCCTTTCACATTTTGACCTAAATAATTTATTTTATTATGCTTACCATTATTCATTTAATTTAATTTAAGGATGATGAAGGGCTGGAACAGGCTGCCCACAACATGGTGGAGTCTTCAACTCTGGAGAATTTCCAAACCCACCTGGGCATGTTCCTGTGTGACCTTCTCTAGGTGAACCTGTCTTGGCAAGTAGGCTAGACTCAATCTCCAGAGGTTCATTGCAACCCCTCTAATTCTGTGCTGCTATGATTATTTTAGTTTGTATTAGCCTTGTACTCTACAAGAGTAGTATTCTACAAACACACAGAATTAACAAACCCTCATGGAAAGAAATTTACAGCCCAACATCTCAGTCTGGATATAAACAGATTTTACAGCATTAAATTAACTCTACCCACTAAAAGGAACCTCAGCTGGCAGAAAGGTGGTAAAAGTATCAAAAAAACTAAAGATCCTCACACCCAACAAGTGTTTCATGTTCACAGAATCATAGAATTCTGGAATGGTTTGAGTTAGAAGGAATTTTCAAGATCATGTAGTTCAAATCCCCTGCCATGGACAGGGATGCCTTCCACCACATCAGCTTGTTCAAGGCCTCATCCAATCTGGCCTTGAACACCTCCAGGGAGGGAGCATCCACAGCCTCCCTGGGCAACTCATTCATCATGATGAAATCAGGAAGGAAAAAAAAAAAAAAAAAAAAAAAGCCCTTCTCTGTTATTTTCTTGGTTTCTTAACAATTTAGTGTATTAAGATACTTACTAAATACTTAATCAATTTTGAAATAAATCTATACATGATTATTTATTATCTCACCACAAATGTGGCACAGACTGACAGAATCATGTTGTGGTTAAAAAAAAGACCTTCAAGATCATTGAGTCCAACAATTCTCTAACTCTACCAAGTCTCCTGCTAACCCATATCCCTCAGCACCACATCTCTGCCTCTTCGAAACACCTCCAGGGATGGGGATTCAATCACCTTCCTCGTCAGCCTGTCCTAGTCTTTGAGAATCCTTCTAGTCAAGAAATTTCTTCTAATATCCAACCTAAACCTCCCCTTGTGCAATTTGAGACCATTTCATCTCCTCCCATGACCTGATACTATGGAGAAGAGCCCAACACTGGGTCCTGGACTTGGGTCACAACAATCCCCTATCCTCCTCGACTGAGGCCACACCTTAGGTCCTGGGTTCAGTTTTGAGCCACTCATTCCAAGACAGATAATGAGGGGCTGGAGTCCAGAGAAAGGCAATGAAGCTGGAGAAGGGTCTGGAGAACAGGTCTGGTGAAAAGGAGCTGAGGGAATTTGGGTTGTTTAGTCTGAGGAAAAGGAGGCTGAGGGGAGACCTCGGTGCTTTCTATAACTCCCTGAGAGGAAATTGGAGTGATGTGGAAATTGGTCTCTTCTCCCTACTATCAAGCAATAAGGGTGAGAGGAAATGGCCTCTAGTTTCAACCTCCTTGGCACGGGCAGCAGCATCTCCCACTAGACCAGGCTGTCACCAAAGACAGATGAATATCCCTTTCCCTCTGAGAATCTACAACAGGGGCATTATTTCTTCTGCAATAATTTCATCCCCCCAAAACTAACCTGATTAATCTGGAGGAAATCAGACACTGACTAAAATGCAAAACCAACCACTTCAATGGAAAGACATCAGTGGCTTTCATGTGTTTAACACACAGTTTATTTTTTTTTCCTTCTCTCAAGTAGATTATTTTTTATTCAGGATCTTGAAAACTGTTTATCAGGAGGTAGTTCATCTCAGACTGTTCTGTTACAAATTTTTTTTTTCTTCCTAAAGATGTAGGCATTTAACTACAATTGCATATAATAAAAATTCCAATAGTCCTGCTGTAAATCCTTATTACCACTCAGTTGCAAGCAGTATTGATTAATGCAGAGCCCATTTGACTCATAGAATCATAGAACTGTTTCAGTCACCCAGAGATGGTAACTCCACCACCTAGTCTGGGCAGCCTGTTCCAGGGCCCAACCACGTTGAACACCTCCCAAAACCAATTCATTTTTGAGTAATACATAGAAAAAAACCCCCAAACTTCTTACTCATCTTACAAAATAAGATTACTACTTAGTGAGACTACTGTGTCTATTCTTTGCATGTCTCCTCTGTGTGGAAATTCATAAATGCTAGACTTCTACTTAATAAATGACCTCACAAGATAAAACTGCACAGAATCCTGTGCAGTAAATCAACTTAGACTCTGTGTAGTATATTCAACTTAGACTGCAAGAGTAAGTGCAAATTCCTGCACCTGGGGAGGAACAACACCAGGCACCAGTACAGATTAGGGGTTGACTTGCTGGAAAGCAACTCTGTGGAGAAAGACTTCGGAGCTCTGGGGGACAATAAGCTATTCATAGGACAGCAATGTGCCCTTGTGGCCAAGAAGGCCACTGATCTCCTGCTGTGCATGATGAAGGCTGTGGGCAACAGGTCAAGGGAGGTTCTCCTTCCCTTCTACTCTGCCCTGGTGAGGCAACATCTGGAGTATTGTGTCCAGTTCTGGGCTCCACAGTTCAAGAGGGACAGGAACATACTAGAAAGTATGCAACAGAGGATCTGAGGATGATAAGGGACTGGAACATCTGTCTGACAAGGAAAGGCTGAGAGACCTGAGGCAGTTTAATCTGGAGAAAATCACCCTGAAAGGAGACCTTACAAATGCACATAAATATCTGAAGTGTGGATGTCAAGAAGAAGGGGCCAGTGCCTTTCAGTGATATCTTGTGAGAGGACAAGGGGCAACGGATGCAAACAGGAGCACAGGAAGGTTCACCTCACCATGAGGAGAATCTTCTTTACTGTGAGGGTGCTGGAGCCTTGGAGCAGGCTCTCCAGAGGGGTTGTGGAGTCTCCTTCTCTGGAGACTTTCAAGACCCATCTGGATATGCTCCTGTGTGCCATTCCCTTGGTGATTCTGCTCTGGCAGGGGATTTGGGCTCAATGATCACCATAGGCCTCTACCATTCTACGATACCATTTGATGAAAGTATTCTCAGAAGAGGAAGGAGAAGTGAAGAGGGATTACACAGAGAATGAAGTTTGGAATGGAGGGAGCTATTCTTCAGCTTTAAAGTTAAGTTTGGAACCAATGAGCTGGGTGTTCATACTTTAAGAAGGAAACTGAAGTATGCTGACTCTGACTCTTCTCTTTAATGGATATAGAATACGCTATGGGAAGAGATGTGCTTCAATGTCCATAATATTGTTCTCATGTAGTATTGACTTGAACTTGAGTGCCAAATTTATGTCTTATAAGAGAGGTTATGAGAAATCAGCACATCTTTAGTTTTGCCAGTGATGCGTTTGGTTTGTTGTTGGTTTTTTTTTTTTTTTTCTTTTTTCTTTTCATCATTGGCACAGTCTCTCCCAAGAGAAAATTTGTTGCTATGAGGAATGTTGTCATTGAAGGATCAATAGGACATGAGGTTTTAGAGCAGTTTCTCAGACTGCTTACATTTATAGGTGGTATGGAATGATGACCTTTTGCTGAGCAAATGTGAGCTTCTGCATCTTTCTCCAGAGTTTCTAAACAAATATTTAAGCCATTGGTTATGCACATTTGCTTCTTGATATGATCTTCTCTAGTTAACTCTACATTTCTTCCTGAGAATTGAGTATTTGCCTGGAAATGTAGATTTTTTTTTTTCCCCCTGATAAATACAGTTCTTTTAGATTCAGCTCACATCATAAAAGTTCAATTCCTTAGGATGTTCTACATATGCCTACCAGGCATTGGAATAGGGTGCCCAGGGAGGTGGTGGAGTCACCACCCCTGGAGGTGTTTGAGAAATTTGTGGACATGACACTTCAGGACATAGTTTAATGGCCATGGTAGTCTTAGGCTGATGACTGGACTTGATGATCTAATTAGAAGTCTCTTCCAACCAAAACAATTCTAGGAGTCTATTTTTTTTTTTTTTTCATCTCAAATATAACAGATAACAAAGCAGTTTTGCTTATTAGATATTTGGGTTTTTTGGGGGGGGTACAGGGCAATCCCCATTATCAGTCCAGGCTGGAGGTATGATGAGATTTAGATCACCCCTGCAGAAAAGGAATTCAGAGGTAGATGAGAAGCTGGACATGAAGCAGCAATAGGTACTTGCAGCCCAGAAGGCCAATGTCATCCTGGGCTGCATGGAGTCGCCATCCCTGGAGGTGTTCAGAAAAAGCCTGGATGGGGCACTTAGTGCCATGGTCTAGTTGATTGGCTAGGGCTGGGTGATAGGTTGAACTGGTCTCTTCCAACCTGGTTGATTCTATGATTCTATGAAAAGAAGAGTGGCCAGTGGGTCAACAGAGGTAATTCTTCCCCTCTGCTATAGTGAGACCTCACCTGGAATGATGTGTACCACAACACATGAAGGATATTGACCTGCTGGAGTGGGTTCAGGAGGAACAAGAAGATGAAAAGAGGGCTGGAGCATCTCTCCTGTGGGGATAGGTTGAGAGAGCTGGGATTGTTCAGCCTGGAGAAGACAAGGCTCCTGGGAGACCTTCTGGCAGTACCTGAAGAGGGCTGCAAGAAAGATGGAGAGGGACTTTTGACAAGGGCTTGTAGTGATAGGATGAGGGACAACGGCTTTGAGCTGGAAGAGGAGAGATTTAGACTGGAGGTTAAGAAGAAATTCTTCACAGTGAGAGTGGTTAGACACTGGAAAAGGTTTCCCATGGAGCTTACAGATGTCCCCTTCCTGGAGGTGTTCAAAGCCAGGCTGGATGAAGCCTTGACCAAGCTGGTCTAGTGGAAGGTGTCCCTGTCCATAGGAGAGGTGTAAGAATTAGATGATCTTCAAGATCCCTTCCAACCCAAACCATTCTATGAATCTGTGAAACATTCCAACTCTTAGTACCTAAACACTTCATATCACCCTCTGGGTCTCACATGATTATCTTGTACTTCTGATACTTAAGTGCATTTTTGGATTTATTACTACTATATATTGATGTCAACGGCACTTAAATGCTGTGGAGCTTTCAAGAATCCTATTCATCTTCTCTCAGTATTTTAAGGAAGCTACTGCTTTTAAAACCCATCATGAAGCAAAAAAAAACCAACTTAAAATAAAATAAAAAATCATTTGAACCAGGATAAGCAGGATGGCCAATCTAATCAGTAATGTGGACTTCCTCACATGGATTCAAGATTAAGGAGGGGAGATTTAGACTGGAGATTAGGAAGAAATTCTTACAGTGAGTGTGGTGAGACACCAGAACAGGTTGCCTAGGGAGGTTATGGTTGCCCCCTCCCTGGAGGTGTTTAAAGCCGTTTTGGATAATGGTTTTAAACACCAAATTGAGTAATTTGGTCTAGTGAAAGGTGTTTATACCCCTGGCAGTGAGGTTGGAATTAGATGATCTTGAAGATCCCTTCAAAGAAAAACCATTATATGAATCTATGTTAAGATGCATTTCTCTCTCTGGTAACCATTTGTACTGAAAATAAAATCAGATTTCTGTTTTTTATTCCCTTTATATATTTCTGTATTTTCTGAGTCACTTGAGATATTCATGACCTAATACTTTATAGAGGAGGGGAAATGGTGGCATTAAATAATTAGATAAGAAACTCTATGGGTTTAAAAGATATGTAATGTGGCGCTGAGGGACATGGTTTAGTGGTGACCTGACAGTTGGGTTTGATCTCAAAGGTCACTTCTAAAATGATTCTGTGAAGGAAGTTTCACCAAGATTTTGCCCAAGGTGATGGAACATACTTATTTTTCTTTTAAATCTAGGTCAGTAGGGGTTTTTTTGTCTGTAGTTATGGTCACAGCTAAATACACTCATAATCCAGGGGGACCAACACATCATGGGGATGTAGCAATTCAGAGGAGATACCAGACAGTTCTGAATATCATTTTAAAGGATATTAAGGCAGACATCTTAAGTGGTTTGTGAAGATTCAGAAAGGAGAAAATGACTGAGACTGCAGTGATGACACTCACCTGAGACATATTAATTATAGATGTCTTGTCACTCAGGATTAATGTACATCTAACCAGGGTAGATTGAACAAAGATGAGAAAAACTGTAGCTTGATGATGAAGAAGGGGCACCATAAGTGAGAGCAGAGCCTTAGCATGCCCATACTAGCTGTAGTAAACGTCCCTCCCTCTACCACAGCTGGAACAAAGCTAATTTTCTTCTAGGTAGCTGGTATAATGCTGTGGTTTGGATTTAGGGTGAGAAGAAAGTTGGATGTTTTAAGCCACACTGATGTTTTAGTTGTTGTTGAGCAATATCTTTATTAAGCCAAGAAATTTTCACCTTCTGAGCCGCATCAAAAGAAGTGTGGTCAGCAGTTTAAGAGAGGTGATTCTGCCAGTCTACTCTGCTCTGGTGAGACCTCACTTGGAGCACTGTGTGCAGCTACAGGACCCCCAACACAAGAAAAACATGGACCTGCTGGGATGGGTCCTGAGTAGGCCACAAAGATGATCAGAGATCTGGAGAACTTCTCCTATGGGAACAGGCTGAAAGAGTTGGGGTTGTTCAGCCTAGAGAAGAGAATGGTGAGACCTCAGGGCAGCATTTCAATATCTGAAGAGGGCCTGCAGGATGGCTGAGGAAGAATTCTTTAGCAGGGCTTGTGGTGACAGGACAATGGAAAACAGTTTGAAGCTGGAACAGGTTAGATTTAGGCTGGACATTAGGAGGCAATTCTTCAGAATGAGAGTGGTAAGATACTGAAAGAGGTTGCCCAGGGATGTGTCTGAGGCCCCATCCCTGGAGACATTGAGATTAGACTTGCTGTGGCCCTGAGCTCTAGATGGGGATATCCCTGCTGACTTTAGGGCCCTTTGAGGGTTGCTTCCAACCAGATGTCCTCTGTGAATCTGTTATTCTCCTGCTGCCTTGCCAACAAGGTCTGGGGGTACACAAGGAGTTGGAAAGAGTTGCATCTGGGATAGCTGACCCAAACTTGGTACTTCAAAGAGATATTCCATATCATAGGATGTCAGCGTGTAAAGTGGGAGAAGTAGACTTTGGGAAGCAGGGGGAAGACAGGAGAGTGCAGAGTGGGATGGTTCTCCAGAAAGTCTTTTTTTCAGACTGTGATGCTCATAACACACAACACACCACAGGCTCTGAAAATACCTACATATAGTTTTTGGTGCAATTAAATTAGATTAGATGTCACTCATGAACTGTCTTCTGCTCTTCTACAGTAATTCACTTAACTGGCTTCAATGATCAACTCTGAAGTATCTCATCTCTAGAGAATTCGTTCTGCCCAGGAGCAGAGTTTGCAGGAGATACATCAAATGTGAACACTTTTCTTCAGCTCACTCCAGGTTCTCAAGTGGCTACAGTCACAAAGCTGTTGAAGGGTCTGGAGAAAAAGTCTGGTGAAGAGCAGATGAAAGAACTGGAGTGTTTAGTCCTGAGAAAAGGACTAAACTAAAGCGAGAGCTCATTTCTCTCTACAACTCACTGAACAGAGGTTGGAGTCAGATGGGGGTTGGTCTCTTAACCCCAGTATCAGGTGATAGGATGAGAGGAGATGATCTGAAATTGGACCAGGGGAGGTTTATTTTGAATATTAGGAAAAATTTCTTTCCTGTAAGAGTGGTTGGGCATTGGGGCAGGCTGTCCAGGGAGGTGATGGAGTCACCATCCCTGGAGGAGTTCAAGAAACCTGTGGACATGGCACTTTGGGACGTGGTTTGATGGCAATGGTGATGTTGTGTTGATGGTTAGACTCAGGTTTAGGGCTCTCCATCTCTGGAGACATTTCAAATCCAACTGGGTATATTGCTGTGTGACCTTCTTTAGTGGATCCTGTCCAGCCAGGGGTGTTGGACTCAATAATCATGAAAAGCTCAACATGAGCCTGCAGTGTGCGCATGCAGCCCAGACAGCCAACTGAGTGCTGGGCTGCATCAAGAGCAGCATGGCCAGCAGGGCAAGGGAGGGGATTCTGCCCCTTTACTCTGCTCTCCTCAGACCCCACCTGGAGTACTGTGTGCAGTTCTGGAACCCTCAGCACAGGAAGGACATGGAAGTGTTGGAGCGGGTCCAGAGGAGACCACCAAGATGCTCAGAAGGCTGGAGCAGCTCTGCTATGAGGACAGGCTGAGAGAGTTGGGGCTCTGCAGCCTGGAGAAGAGAAGGCTTCCAGGACACTTTAGAGTAGCCTTCCAATATCTGAAGGGGGCCTACAGGAAGGCTGGGGAGGGACTATTTACAANGGGGTTGGAACTAGATGATTCTTGAGGTCCCTTCCAACCTTACCATTCTATGATTCTGTGATTCTATGATTCTATCTATAGAGGTCTGCTTCAACCCCTATCATTCTGTGTTTCTCTTTTTCTTACTTGAACTTCTTAGAACCTCCACAAAATTATAGGGTTTTCCCTCTTCTCATTTTCCTCTTCAGATTTAAGGAACCTGA
>VWZE01007825.1:298335-319064 GCA_013396675.1 Eubucco bourcierii
AATCATAGAATCATAGAATCATAGAATGGTAAGGTTGGAAGGGACCTCAAGGATCATCTAGTTCCAACCCCCTGCCATAGGCAGGGACACCTCCCACTAGTACAGCTCACTCAAGGCCTCATCCAATCTGGCCTTGAACACCTCCAGGGAGGGAGCATCCACAACCTCCCTGGGCAACCTGTTCCAGTGCCTCACCACCCTCACTGTAAAGAACTTCCTCCTAACATCCAGTCTAAATCTCCCCTCTGCCAGTTTAAGCCCATTGCCCCTTGTCCTGTCATTGCAGGACCTTGTAAATAATCCTTCCCCAGCCTTCCTGTAGGCCCCCTTCAGATACTGGAAGGCTACTATCAGGTCCCCTTGAAGCCTTCTCTTCTCCAGGCTGCAGAGCCCCAACTCTCTCAGCCTGTCCTCATAGCACAGAGGAATCACACATCTGAGAGAGGAAAAAGTTGTGAGAATGCAGTCATTTCATAGAATCATCAAATCAACCAAGTAGAAAGAGACCTCCAAGATCACCCAGTCCAACCTATCACCCAGCCCTAGCCAATCAACTAGACCATGGCACTAAGTGCCCCATCCAGGCCTTTCTTAACACCCCCGGGGATGGCAACTCCACCACCTCCCTGGGCAGCCCATTCCAATGCCAATCACTCTCTCTGTCAAGAACTTCCTCCTAACATCCAGCCTAGACCTCCCCTGGTACAAGTTGAGACTGTGTCCCCTCCTTCTGTTGCTGGTTGCCTGGGAGAAGAGACCAACCCCTACCTGGCTACAACCTTCTTTCAGGTAGTTGTAGACAGCAATGAGGTGTGCCCTGAGCCTCCTCTTCTCCAGGCTAAACACCTCCAGCTCCCTCAACCTCTCCTCACAGGGCTGTGCTCCAGGCCCCTCACCAGCTCTGTTGCCCTTCTCTGGACATGTTCCAGTACAGAGATACACATTGAAAATCTGTCCACAGAATAACAACATTCTATCAACTTCACCTTCTCCATCCTCAAAATAAAGGCAAAAATAAGCCACTCAAAGAGTAAATCTGCCAAAACCTTGCACTAATGCACTGTCTGCACACAGATGATTAATGGCTATGGCAAATGGGTTGGGAATGACAGTGCCCTGCTTAATGGAGACAAGGAGACACAGATGCACTTAGCACACTTCTGAAATAATGTGTGCTTTGCTGAGTAAGGGCTGAGACTAAATGCTTGATTTCAAGATGAAAAGAAAAAAGACATGCAACAACACACACCCCCCACACCCCCAGTCTGGTTAATTAATGTGTTCTTCTCCAGGAAAGTGCTTAAATGAAAGAACGTCGGTCGATCCATGACAATTCTTAACATTATTTACTGCCCTATGTGGTGGTTCTTTGGCAGGGGGGCTGGACTCAATTTCCAGAGGTGCCCCCTAAGCTCTACCATTCTATAATTCTTTTCTTTGGCTGCAAAGGAGGTCAAATCATATATAACATGTCATGAATGTAACTGACATAATAATTTATATCATACATGTGTTGAAAAGCTACTGGAAGAGGATGTAGAAACTGGTCTAGTGGAAGATATCCCTGCCCATGGCAGGGGTGTTGGAACTAGATGATCTGGAAGGTCCATTCCAACCCAGATCATTCTATGAATCTTTGTCAGCAACATGGACAGTGAGATTGAGACACTCTCAGTAAGCTTGTGAACAACACCAAGGTGTGTGGCCCAGCTGATATGTTGGAGAGAAGGGATGCCACACAGAGGGACTTGAACAAGATGAAGAGGTGCTCCCAAGCCAACCTCATGGGGTTCAGCAAGGACAAGTGCAAGGTCCTGCACCTGTCTTGGGATAATCCCAAGCACAAATATAGGTTGAGTGCGGAGTGGCTTGAGAGCAGTGCTGAGGAGAAGGACTTGGAGTGTTGGTTGATGAAAATCTCAACATGAGCTGGAAATGGTCTCTGGCAGCCCAGAAGGTAAATGTATCTTAGGCTGCATCAGAAGAAGTGTAACCAGCAGGATGAGAGAGGTGATCCTGTTCCTCCTGGAACACCATGCCCAGTTCTGGTGCTCCCTAAACAAGTGCTGTCTTTATAATTTTTTTGACCACCTCCAGGGATGGTGACTCCATCACCTCCTGGGCAGCCTGTTTCAATGCCTGACCACTGTTGCATGGAAGAAATTCTTCCTAATAGCCAACCTAAACCTTTCCTGGATCAATTTCAGACCATTTCCTCTCCTTCTATCACCAGATACTAGAGAGAAGAGACCAATACCCATCTCACTCCAACCTTCTTTCAGGGAGTTGTAGAAAGCAATGATGTCTCCCCTCAGCCTTCACTTCTCCAGACTAAACAGCCCCAGTTGCCTCAGCTGCACTTCACCAGACCTGTTCTCTGGACCCTTCACCAGTTTTGTTGCCTTCCTCTGTACATGCTCCAGCCCTTTGATGTTCTTGCAGCTGACTTTCGGTTCAGTCCTGTACTTGAATATAGAAATTATCCCCACCTGCCCACTAAAGGAAGCAGAGTGATTGCTAAGTGATCCCTTTTCTGCCTTGGCTGTCCAGCATGTCATGCTTTATTACACTTGACAGACATTTCATGGTGGCCTATGTTCCTATGATCATGGAGAGCCTACTGATACTGTGGTCACTGATGTGTCCAACCTCTCGATTTGGTTAATTGGATAAGAAATTAAGAATTCAGGGGTTTGTGATCAAGTGGCAAATTGGTTTTCTAGTTGCTTAATTTTCACAGGACAAATTGAGAAGCTTCAAGGCACCTTAATGTGGTCTTTTTGCATCAGCCTTCATGGTCCTACCAAATCCAGAGAAGTTTATTTTTCATTTTTGCTCAGCAGTCTGTAAATGATCTGTCAGCTGTTTCTAAATTCTGACAGTTTATGACTTACATACACCACAGATCTGGCTGCACTTCATTGTAATAGCAAAACCAGCAGATATAACATTGTTATGACTTAGAAATCTTTGAAATAAAATATTGGTATGTCACAGTGGGGGTTGTTATGCCCTGCTGGGAATGGGGAGAGGTAGCAGCTCCTCACAGGGGTGGCATAGAATCATAGAATGGTAAGGTTGGAAGGGACCTCAAGGATCATCTAGTTCCAACCCCCTGCCATATGCAGGGACACCTCCCACTAGTACAGCTCACTCAAGGCCTCCTCCAACCTGGCTTTGAACNAGCCTTCCTGTAGGCCCCCTTCAGATACTGGAAGGTCTCCTTGAAGCCTTCTCTTCTCCAGGCTGCAGAGCCCCAACTTTCTCAGTCTGTCCTCATAGCAGAGCTGCTGCAGCCCTCTGAGCATTTTTGTGGCCCTCCTCTGGACCTGCTCCAACATTTCCATGTCCTTCCTGTGCTGAGGGCTCCAGAACTGCACACAGTACTCCAGGTGGGGTCTGAGGAGAGCAGAGTAAAGGAGTAGAATCCCCTCCCTTGCCCTGCTGGCCACACTGCTCTTGATGCAGCCCAGCACTCAGTTGCTGTCTGGGCTGCATGTGCACACTGCAGGCTCATGTTGAGCTTTTCATCAACCCAGACTCCCAGGTCCTTTTCCTCAGGGCTGCTCTCCAGCCATTCACCGTCCATCCTGGATTTGTGCTTGGAAGAGAACTCAGCAGTCAGAGAAACTCAGCACCACAAACAGGACACAACAGAACAAACTAGAAGAGATTTCACTTAACACCAGTAAAACCTTCTTTACTTTGAGGGTGGGAGAGCCTTGGAGCAGGATGACCACAGAGGCTGTTGTGTCTCCTTCTCTCGAGACTTTCAAAACCTCCCTGAACACGTTCCCGTGCACCATCATCTAGGGAAACCTACTTTAACAAAGGAGTTGAACTAGATCATATCCAGAGGTCCCTTCTAGCCCCCATCATTCTGTGCTTCTGTGGAAGAATCATAGAATTATTAATGTTGGAAAATACCTCTAATATCATCAAATTCAACCACCAACTCAACACTGCCATGGCAATTAAACCGTATTCTACAGCCATGTCCACATGGTTTTTGAACACCTCCAGTGATGGTGATTCCATCATCACCAAGGCAGTCAGTTTCAGTGCCTGACCACTCCTCCAGAGAACAAATTCTTCCTAATATCCTATCTAACCCTCAGTAATCAATCAAAATTACCTGCTGCTTAGACTAAAGTTCCTGAGAAAAGATAAATAGGCAAAACTTGGGTTTGAAGCTTTGTTTCTTTTATCTTTTAAATCATTTAATGACTAGAAGTTCCTTCAGCAGGAAAGAAAAAGGCAGAAAAGAGGTTTTCTTGGTAAACAAGAACTAACTTGTTAGAAGTTGCTGGTTTAAGTGTACCCTGTTGTTAGGGTAACTAAAGTTCTAAAAATACTTGAAATAAAAAGGACATCACCTGCAAACCTACTCAAGTAGTCATAGCAACAGTGCATTTAAGAATAAAAGCAGTTCATAGAGGACTTTTTTCCCCACCTGACCTTAAGCTTCATAAAAATATAGAGGTAACTTCTTTTTATAATCTTCATGTGCTTATTAAAAAAAAAAAAAAAAGGCAGAAAAAATCCAAATTAAGAACATGTTGATATATCCCAAGGCATTTTAGGTGTATATAAGGGTATTAATCAACTTAAGAGCACATTAAAATCTACATTGCTCTTTTCTGTATTTCCAGAAAGCATAGACTCATAAAATTGTTTCATTTGAAAAGACCTCTAAGATCATCAAGTTCAACCATCATACCAGAGCCACCATGCTCATTAACCTATGTCCTGAAGTGCCATGTCTGTATGCTTCTAAAATATCTTCAGGGTTTCTAGAATACCTCCTTCAGCTCCCTGGGCAGCCTGTTCCAATAACTGACTATGCCTTCTGTCAAGAATTTTTTCCTAATATCAAACTTAAACCTTCCCTGGCACAATTTCAGGTCATTTTCCCTGTTTCTATCACCTGATACTAGGGAGAAGAAACCAACACCCACCTCACTCCAACCTCCTTTCAGGCAGTTGTAAGGAACCAGAAGGTGTCCCTTCAGTCTCTTTTTGCCCAGACTAAACAGCTCCAGGTCACAGATTCATAGAATGGTTTGGGTTGGAAAAGAACCCAAAGATCATCTAGTACCAACCCTTCTGCCCTAGGCAGAGTCAGCTTCTTCTAGACCATGTTTATCAAGCCTCATCTAATCTAGTTTTGAGCACATGCAGAGAGGGAACATCCACGGCCATTCTTGGCAACCTATTCCAGAGTCTCACCACCCTCTTACTGAAAAACCTTTTCCTACGATCTACTCTGTTTACTATCACATTTAATGTATTTAATGATACTTACTATGAGGGTAGTGAGACACTGAAACAAATTTCCAGAAAAATTGTGGATGCCTGTGGAGCTGGAAAAGACTTCAAAGATCATCTAATTCCAGCCTCTTTGTCAAGGGCATAGGCACCTCTTGTTAGATGAGCTTGCTCAAGACCCCATCCAACCTGGCTTGTAATTTAAGAATTGATGCAGAGTAATTAAAAACTATTTTAGAGTTGTTTGTTTGTTGTTTTTTTTTTAAATAGTTCATATTTATCTGATGGATTTTTTTTTTGTCATAAATATGTTACTCTCTATTTAGTGTTAAAAAACATCCATTCCTACACCGAAGGAGTAAGTCTTAGTGAAATTTTACCACCACAATTTCACTACTCACTGTGGCCACTGAATAACTGTGTAGAGTTGTGTTTTGTACATTTTTTTTCCAAACAAATGTGAAGCTAACACAGTGCAGTGAGAATGAGAAGGATCTTAATCCTGGGGGTGTTCAGTCTGGAGAAGAGAATGCTCCAGGGAGATCTTAGAGCAGCCTTCCAGTACCTGAAGGAGGCCTACAAGAAAGCTGGAGTGGGACTTTTTACAAGTGCTTGTAGTGACAAGATGAGGGGGAATTGACTGAAGCTCAAGGAGGGGAGATTTAGACTGGAGATTAGGAAGAAATTCTTTACAGTGAGGTTGGTGAGACATTGGAACAGGCTGCCCAGGGAGTTTGAGGATGCCTCCTCCATGGAGGTGTTCAGGTTTACTGGGGCCTTGAGCAACCTGTTGTAGTGGAAAGTGTCACTGTCCACAGCAGGGTGGTGTCAGAACAAGATGATTTTAGATGTTTGTTCCAACTCAAACCATCCTCTGATATGATTCTATGAATGGAACTTTATGTTGTGGGTCCATTTAGGAAGCAGTTGTGTACAAGACTTACTAACCAGTTTGTTCTGAATTCATAGGTTGCCACTCAAGTCCAAAGAAACCCTCCCTGGATGTGTTCAAGGCCAGATTGGATGAGGCCTTGAGTAACCTGTACTAGTGGGAGGTGTCCCTGCCTATGGCAGGGGGCTGGAACTAGATGATCCTTGAGGTCCCTTCCAACCTTACCATTCTATGATTCTATGATTCTATGAAAACTAATCTGCATAGTTGTTGAGAGACACATTTCTTCTAGAGCACATCTTCAAGCTTGTTTGAAAGAAAGGAAAGAGCTCCTTTGCAAGACTCATGGATTCATAGATTGCATTGGGTTGGAAGGGACCTTCGAAAGTTGTCTTGTTCGAGTCCCTGCAGTGAGCAGAGACACTTCCAACCAGATCAGGCAGCGCAGGGCCACATCAAATCTGATCTTGATGTCTCCAGGGATGGGACCTCAGCCCCATCCATGGACAACCTGTTTCAGTATTTCACCACTACCATTGTAAAGAACTTTCTCCTAAAGTCCAACCTAAATCTACCCTGCTTCTGCTTTAAACCATTGCCCCTCATCCTACTACTGATACCTACTGATATGCTGCTATAAGGTCTCCCCAGAGCCTCCTCTTCTCCAGGCTGAGCAACCTCCACTCCCAGCCTGCCTTTGTAGCAGAGGTGCTCCAGGCCTCTGATCATCTTTGTGGCCTTCTCTGGACCCACTCCAGCAGGTCTATGTTCCTCTTGCGTTGGGGAGGTCCCATAGCTGGACATAGCACTGCAAGTGAGGTTTCACCAGAGCAGATAAGATGTCACCAAACCGGAGAGATGGAGAAACCAAGTATTTGTTTTGCGCTGCATTGAGTACAGAACAGGCAGAAGCAAGTCCTGCATAATGGAATGGTTAAGTGTTTAAAATGACGTTTTAATTCAATCAATTAAAAGCATAAACAGCATGAGTTTGATTGAGACAGTTTAAAGAAATACACAGAAGCCAATGTTCTTGTCAGCAGGGGTGAAAAAATTCCTCTCTCACCTTCACACAGCTTGATTTCTGGATTTTTCAATTAGATATTACAAACAAGCTCCTCTCTCTATCACAGTGGAATAGCTCTGGAGTAGGGGGAAAAAAATTATAGCAAAGCTTTCAAAACATGTGCTGTTAATTAAAATTTAGGCACTCAGCAACCACTGTCAAACATTTAATAAACATGACAACTTGATTAGTCTTTATTTCTTCTGTATCATCCAGAGACAATCTCAAGATAATGTTTCAGAGATTTAAGATTTAAATATGCTTTTTAAGAACAAAGAAAAAAAAGAGTTCTACCATTTAATGAAATTTCTGCTTTTAAGAAAATGTCATTTTTTTTTTATTCAGTCATATTTGTATTCATAATTATATTAGAAGGAACCATAAATATTTAATGGCTGTTAATTGCATAGTGAGTACTTAAGAGAGAGTAACATCAGAGCAAATAAAAACAAGCAATTGCAAGTCTATTATAAAATTATTTTTAGCCTACAAAGCACACATTTAAATGAAAATGTAACATGTTAACATTCAAGACTTCCCAGAAGTGTGAAGCTTGACTTAATCAACTATTCATACCAGGAAAAAAAATTTGCCTTTAAGGTAGCTTTGGTTAGAAGGAAGTTCTGTACATTAAGGTGGTAAAATACTGGAACTGGTTGCCCAGGGATGTGGTTGAGGCTCCATCCCTGGAGACATTCAGTGTTAGGCCTGATGTGGCCCTGGGCAGCCTGATCTAGTTGGAGGTGTCCCTGCTGACTGCAAGTGGGTTGGACAAGATGACCTTTGAGGGTGCCTTCCAACTTGATGCAATCTGTGATTCTGTGAATGTGTGAAACGTGAAATAGAAGCTGCTTTGAAAATGTACGTTCCAAAAATTAACACAGAAAGATAAACATAATTTTTTTTAATTAGAATGTGTGCATTTAATCCATTCATTGTTATATAAGGACAGCCTCATTATTAGAGTCACAGAATCACTGAATCGGTCTCGTTGGAAAACACCTTTAAGATAATGAAGTGCAACTGTTCTCCAACTCTACCAAGGCTGGTGTTAAACCATGTCTCTCAGCACCACATCTCTGCCTCTCCGAAACACCTCCATGGATGAGGATTCAAACACCTCCCTGGGCAGCCTGTTCCAATCTTAGAGAATCCTGTCACTCAAGACGTTTCTTCTGATATCCAATCTGAACCACCCCTGGTGCAACTTGAGGCCATTTCACTTCGTGCTATCACTTGTTACTAAGGAGAAGAGATCAGCATCCACCTCACTCCATGCTGCTTTCAGGGAGTTGTAGAGGGCAAGGAGGTCTTCCCTCAGTCTCCTTTCCTCCAGGCTCAACAACCCCAGTTCCCTCAGCTGCTCCTCACCAGACCTGTTCTCCAGACCTTTCATCAGCTTCACTGCCCTTCTCTGGACATGCTCCAGCAGCTCAATGTCCTTGTTGTAGTGACGAGCTGAAAACTGAACCCAGTATTTGAAGTGTGGCTTCACCAGTGCAGGCAGTCACTGCCCTGCTCCTTCTGCTCACACTAATCTTAATCCAAGCCAGGATGTTCTCGGCCTGCTTGGCCACACACTGGCTCATCTTTAGTTAGCAGTCAATCAGAACCCCCAGGTCTTTTTCTCCTGGGCAGCTTCCAGCCACTCTGCCCCACGGAATTGTTGTGGCCCAAGTGTAGGACCTAGCATTTGGCCTCGTTGAATTTCATACAGTTAAAGTGATTCAGTTGTATCCATCTCTATACCCCAGTTGATGTGCCTGTGGTGAGCAGTTTTCTTCTGGAATTCTGTGATTTTTTTTCCCTTATTTTAAATTTAGCACCTTCATAGAACTGCATAATGCATCAGGTTGCTCTGCTGTCCCTTGTACAAAGCTTTCTTCAGTAACACAGCCTTCAGCAAATCTTGTTAATTATTTTCTCTGCTTATAGAATAATTGTTTTCAATGTAGATTCTAATAATTTAGGTTAATTGCTCTGGAAGGAGTGAGGAAAATGGGAGAAACAGAGAAGATCTTGCTATGCATAGAATCATAGAATGGTAAGGTTGGAAGGGACCTCAAGGATCATCTAGTTCCAACCCCCTGCCATAGGTAGGGACACCTCCCACTAGTACACGTCACTTAAGAACTCCTCCAACCTGCCCTTGAACACCTCCAGGGAGGGAGCAGCCACAACCTCCCTGGGCAACCTGTGCCAGCGTCTCACCAACCTCACTGCAAAGAACTTCCTCCTAACATCCAGTCTAAATCTCCCCTCTGACAGTTTAAACCCATTGCTCCTCATCCTGTTGTTATAAGACTTTGTCAATAGTCCCTCCCAGCCTTCCTGTAGGCCCCCTTGAGATACTGGAAGGCTACTCTAAGGTCTTCTCAAAGCCTTCTCTAGGCTGAAGAGCCCAAACTTTCTCAACCTGTCCTCATAGCACAGCTGAGTAGAAAGCTTCATGATTAACAAGTATATGATAAAAATGACAGAATCACCAAATGATAGAATATTTTGGTCTGAAAAGACCTCTAAGATCATTGAGTCCAACCATGAACCCAACATCATCAGGACCACTAGACCATACCCCCAAGGGCCATGTCCATGCTTTTCTTGAACACCTCAAGGGATGGTGACTTGACCACCTCCCTGAGCAGCCTGTTCTGATGCATGGCCACTCTTTTAGTCAATAAATTTTTTTTCTGATATCGAACCTAAACCTTCCCTGAAGCAACTTTGCGGCTGATATGTCTCATTTTTTTCAGGCATGGAGATAGTTAAAGAAGGTTGTACATCATCCCAAAGCCTAGATAAGACTTCATTACTAGCAAATGCTGGCTGATAACAGGTCAGCACGACTGCAGGAGATGTAGCAAGAACCCTGCTGTTGCAGTGACTTGCTGTGTAAAATCCTGCCAGCAACCAGAAATATTTCTTGTACTGATGATCTACTTTGAGATATTTGTCTTCTTTGAGCTAGGAACTACAGCTGACCCTTAATATATTAAGATTGTAGAAAATATTGCCATAAGGAGGATGGAAGATGTTGTCAGTAATGACAGTCTTCAAAATTTAGGAAATTTAGACTGGAGATCAGGAAGAAATGCTTTACAGTGAGGGTGGTGTGGAAATGGAACAGGTTGCCCAAGCAGTTGTGGTTGCCCCCTCCCCTGACGTGTTCAAGGCTGAGTTGGACAAGGCCTTGAGGAACGCAGTCTAGTGCAAGGTATCCCTACCCATTGAGGGTGGGTAGGAACTCAGTGATCTTTAAGGTCCCTTCCACTCAAACCATTCTATGAATCTATGAGTCTGTGAATCTATGATATACATAACCTGGGGAGGGGGAAAAAAAAAAAAAGAAGTTCTTACTTTATTGTTATTTTTTAAAAACTATCAGATTTCCATCCTGCACAAAGATGTTGCAACAGAAGGAACAGCACAGAAAATGTCTAGGCTTGAAGAAATTGTTAAAAGCTCTTCCTGGGACATTCCCACCCCTAGTGTGAGATCAAATCTGCCAACAACAGGTACAGCTTTGCCCTGCCAGAGGCTCCAGTCTAGCAGGGCAGGATGCCAGCTGGAGACATATTATGGGAAACCCCTGGTGAGCAAGTGCACTCTTTTAGAAAGCTCTTCCAGCTGGCAACCAGCCTTGGATGGTATTTCTGTGCACTTTTTAAAACACTTGAAGATGTTTATTAAGATTGTAGGCAGCAACCATGGTAACTGGTAGGAACTACATTTCTCAAGAGCACCAGAAAATCATGTATACAAATAAATACGTGTGTGGTGTGGGAAGACACTGGGCAGCCCAATGCTCTGCAGTGATTTCAGTAGATATCAGATGAGGTGGCACCTGTAGTCTGAGCACTACAGCCCAATGCAGATGGGAAGGCTACTGGAACAAAGCCTTCAGATTTTTCTGCTGTTTTCTGTGTCTCAGATGATGTGTGGATTGACAGCACCTGGAGATGAGCCAGCGTGTACTCAGGCGGCCAAGGCAGCACAGAGGATTCTGGTTTGAATCAGGAAGAGTGTGGCCAGCAGGAACAGGGAAGTGATTGTTCCCCTGGATTCAGCACTAGTGAGCCCATTGGGTTCAGTTTTGGTCTCCTTACTACAAGAAGAACATTGAGGGGCTAGAGTGTGTCCAGAGAAGGACAAAGACACTGGTGAAGAGTCTGGAAGAGGTCTGGTAAGAAGCACCTGAGGGAGCTGGGGCTGTTTAGTCTGGAGAAGAGAAGGCTGAGGGGAGACCTCACTGCTCTCTACAACTCCCTAGAAAGGAGGTTGGAGTGAAGTGGAGATTAGTCTCTTTGCCCTACAATCAAGTGACAGATCAAGTGAAAATGGCCTGAAATTTCACCAGGGGAGATTTAGGCTGGATCTGAGAAGAAACTTCTTAACTGAAAAGTTTCTCAAAGACTGGAACAGGCTGCTCACAGAGCTGATTGGATCCTCATCCCTGGAGGTGTTTCAAAGAGGCAGGGATGTGGTGCTGAGGGACATGGTTTAGTCCCAACCTTGGCAGAGTTAGAGAATTGTTGGACTTGATGATCTCGAAAGATTTTTCCAACGGAAACAATTCAGTAATTCTATGACTTATCAACTGTGAATGAGACCATGCTCCGTAGGGATCAAAGCTTCTCTCTGGAGTTATCAAAAGCTTTTGGAGAATAAAACAGAGAACAGGTTAAAATGATTACAAAAGGAAAACCTTTAGGGCCATTGGAAAAGTAATCATTACTTAAAACCCCAGGATTTGACTTTTTTTGTTTGTTTATTTGGTTGATTTGGTTTGTTGTTGGTATTTTTTTGTGAAAACCAGAAGAACAAAAAAGATAATTCCAGAAAAGCAGTGAGGTATGTGTCAAAAGGGTCATCAGCAACTCCAAAGAATCATAGAATCATAGAATGGTAAGGTTGGAAGGGACCTCAAGGATCATCTAGTTCCAACCCCCTGCCATAGGTAGGGACACCTCCCACTAGTACAGTTCACTCTAGACCTCATCCAGCCTGGCCTTGAACACCTCCAGGGAGGGAGCATCCACAACCTCCCTGGGCAACCTGTTCCAGTGCCTCACCACCCTCACTGCAAAGAACTTCCTCCTAACATCCAGTCTAAATCTTCCCTCTGCCAGTTTAAACCCATTGCCCCTTGTCCTGTCATTGCAAGACCTTGTAAATAGTGCCTCCCCAGAGGGAGCAATGTTCTTTTCAAAATGTAGAGGTAAGGAGAAGAGATTCATTTAGCAATGTATTTAGAAGATCAAAGGTCTCGTTTCTATTCAATTTCATTTTTGTTTGTCTTGAATTATATACATCAAAAGCAGATACCTCTTAAGAGAAGAAAAGAAGAAGAAAGCCAAGCACTAAAATTAACATCAGAGGAACAGAACAGGAAACAACTTCAAGACCAATAAGTAGCTATGACTTTTTCTGTTATAAAGATAAACATTTTGACCTTTTTAAAATATGACTTCTGGAATTGCAAGGGCAACATAATCAGGGCACTTTCAAAGGACAGCCATTCAATGCAATAAATTGAAGAGTTCTCAAAGTGAAAAAAAAAAAAGTGGAACTAATAAAATGTTAAGCCACAATTTACTGAGTTTTTAATAATGTTGGCCATTTGAAATTCAAGTGTTGGAGCACTGATAGGTTTCTGTACCTTTGACAGCAAATTTCAGAAGTCATTTGAATTGCAAATGCAATGGAAACTCTTTTAAAGGCTGTCTCTACAATGGCATTGCAACTAGAGATTCATAGAATGGTTTGGGTTGGAAGGGATCTTCATGATCACCTAGTTCCAATGTCCCTCCCACAGGCAGGGACACCTCCTACTACACCAGTTTGCTCCGAGCTTCATCCAAGTTGGCTTTCAATACTACCAGGCTTGGGGCCTCCACAACATCTCAAGGCAACCTGTTCTAGTGCCTCATCACCCCTGCAGTGCTAACAGTGTTATTGCCAAGTAAATGTGATCTGTACATCTTTCTTAGGCATATGAAGTAAACCAGCATTATTTTGAAGGGGCCTTCAGTTCCACTAAATTCTTACAAGGATACAGGAAGCATGTTGTGATGAATGGAGTTAAACCCACTTGGTGGCCACTTACTGCTGATGTTCTCCAAAGCCAAGTTTTAGGATCAGTTCTCTATAACATAGAATCATAGAATGGTAGGGTTGGAAGAGACCTCAAGGATCATCTAGTTCCAACCCCCTGCCATAGGCAGGGACACCTCCCAAAATCATTATCAATTACCTGGATGAGAGGATTGAGTGCACTTTTAATGAGTCTGAAGATGATACTATACTAGATGGGAGTTTTGATCTGCTGGAGAGCAGAAAGGATCTGTGGAGGGTTCTGACCAGGCTGGTTTGATGGACTGAGACAAATTGTATTAGGTTTAATGAGGCCAGGTGCTGGATCCTACACTTGGGTCATAGCAATCCTGTGAACACTCCAGGCTTGGGACAGAGTGGCTTGAAACTGACGAACAGAAACAGATCTGGGGGTGTTGGTCAACAACAAGCTGAAGGTTAGCCAGTATGTGCCCAGATGGACAAAATGACCAACAACATTCAGGCTTGGATCAGCAATAATAAGGCAAGCAGGAGTAAGGAAGTGATAGTGCATTTGTACTCAGCATGGGGAGATATCTCACGTCAAACACTGGGTTCACATTGAGTCATTGAGGTGTTGGAGCAGGTTCAGAGAAGGGCAATGAAGATGCTGAAGGGCCTGCAGAACGGGTCTGGTGAGGAGCAGCTGAGGGAACTGGGGTTATTTAGTTTGGAGAAAAGGAGGATGAGAAGAGATCACATTGCTCTTTATGACTCCCTAAGAGGAGGTTAGAGTGGAGTGGGATTTGGTCTCTTCTCCCAGGTAAGAAATCGTAGGACAGGAGAAAATTGCCTCAAGTTGCATGAAGGGAGGTTTATATTGGATAATACAACAAATCTTCTTTCCTGCAAGAGTAGTCAGGCATTGTAACAGGCTGTCCAGGGAGGTGGTGGAAGCCCCGTTCCTGGAGCTGTTAAAAAAAACCATATAGACGTGGGATTTTGGGACATGATTTAATGGCCATGATGATGTTGGATTGACAGTTGGACTAAAAGATCTTGGAGCTCTTTTCCAACCAAAACTACTTCCCTGGGCAACTTGTTCTGCTGACCCTGTTTTCCACACCTTTTATTCTGCTGTAGAAAGGCTGGTGTATATCATCTTCCTAGGAGTTGTAGCAGTTCACTTTTCAGTTTTGCCAAAAGAACATTAGTTACAAGTCCAAGAAAGGCATGAAAATTCTGAAGCTTAAAAAATTGTGCAGTGGGAAGTAAAGCATTTTGGGTGCTACCTGTTAAAATCTGAAGTTCAAATTCACCTTTCTGTAGTGTCTCATGGTAAAAGCAAGTATTTCTTACCCTAAAAAAGAAAATCATGCACGTACAATTCTTCAGCCCAGTTATTGGAATCATCACTGAAGCAAAGATACCTCTGGATTCTAATTCATGCTCCAATTATTTTAATGGCTTTAAAGGAAGAAAAAAAAATAGTAACTTTAACTTGCAAACATGCTAATTCTGAAGTTTCTATCCTCTTCAGGAACAAATTTCTTCATCCCTGCTTACCCCTTTCTTTTTCTCTAGCTTCCAAAAGCACTGATAAGAAGACCTTAGATCCTTAACCACTATTTAATGGAAATGGTGGTGACAATAGGAGTTGATGACCTTAGATGTCTGTTCCAACCCAAATAATTCTATGATTCCCTCAACCTGCTGGTAACACTCCTGTAAACACGGCTCAAAATTTATTTGCTTATCAAATAAAAGAATGATAGTTTCTGACTCAGTGTTGTCCTGTAACTCTAATATTTATAGGTATGAATGGTCAAAGATCAGCAGAATTAGCGTCACAACTCTAATTGCACTTTAATTCCAATTCAATCAGAAGGTCAAACAATCTATTTTGCAGTGGTTGCTTCGGCATTCATTTTACAGTTTCTTTTTCTTAATTTCATGTCAATACTCTAGCTACATCATCTTGTCCTGAACTGAATTATTTCTCTCTCAGTATTTCAATACATTGGCTATTTGTAGTCTTTGCCTTTTAGCACTGCTGAGTCAAGTTATGTATCATATTTTCTCTTTTCATCTTTCCTCAAAAATCAATTGCCTCATCTCCTTGATTTTTTTCTTCCCCCTGTCTTCTGAGCATCTTTCAGTTTACCAGTATCTTTTCTGGAATGTTGTATCTCCTCCAAAATGCAATATTCAAAATATATTCCCTCTATAACACTGCAAAATAACCAACACTGTTGGTTTTCACCAGCTAAACTATTTGTTACCTTCTGAACATGTTTGTTCATTATGCCACCTAAAAAAAACCCACAATAAACCTCCAAAGTCCTTCACAGAACCATAGAATAGGTTGGGTTGGAAGGGGCCTTCAAGATCATCTAGTTTCAATCGCTATGCCATAGGCAGGGACACTTCCATCTAGAACTGGTTGCTGAAGGCCCAGCAACTGGTTCCTCGGTAGGCACAATCCCAAGCACAAATCCAGGCTGGGTGGTGAATGGCTTGAGAGCAGCCCTGAGGAAAAGGACCTGGGGGTCTGGGTTGATGAAAAGCTCAACATGAGCCTGCAGTGTGCACATGCAGCCCAGACGGCAACCGAGTCCTGGGCTGCATCAAGAGCAGTGTTGCCAGCAGGGCAAGGGAGGGGATTCTGCGCCTCTGCTCTGCTCTGGTGAGACACCACCTGGAGCACTGTGTTCAGTTCTGCTGCTCTCAGCACAAGAAGGGCATGGAACTGTTGGTCACACTTCTTTTATATGCAGCTCAGGATACACTTTGCTTCTGGGCCACCATCAGTCATTGCCAGTTCATGTTGAATTTTTCATCAACTGACACACACAAGTCCCTGTCTTCAAGAGTGTTCACAAGCTACTCCTTCCCCAGCCTGTACTTTTGCTGGGATTGCACCAACCCAGATGCAGAACCTTGCACTTGGCCTTGTTAAATTTCATGATGTTGGCATGGGCTCACCTATTCATCCTGTCCAAGTCCTTCTAGGTAACATCCCTTCCATCCTGTGTATTATCAGGACCATGCAGCTTGGTGTCATCAGCAGCCCTGCTGAGGATGCCTCAATCCCACTGCCCATGTCACCAAAAAATTGTTAAATAGCACTGATTCCAGTAAATAACCCTGAGGGATGCCACTTACCTCTGGACTTTATAACAGAGGTGTACCTCTCTTTCTGTTCTCTACTCCTATCTAACCAGGCTGATACAATGACAAACTTACTTGGAATGTGAATGAAGGAATCTCTTAGAGCTGGGCAACCTAATCAAGGCAAAGCACAACAAGGAACAGCTCTTGTAAATACATTTCCTCTCTCGTGCTATTTTCACATTCAAAGCCAATATCAGACTTTCTGATTTTGGCAACTTTCATCAAAACTACACAAGTTTCTTGAAGCGAAGAAGCTAATAAAACTGTTAAGACCACTAAAGACCCAGCAGACCACCAAGCTGATTTCCCCTGCTGTCATAAATTACATTGCAGGGTAATATCTCCATGAGTTTATCAAGCTTCATCTTAAAAACATCCATCTTTCCTGTCCTACATTGTAAATCACTCATAAATGTAAGGCATAAAACGTGCAACTTCTGTTTTGCAAATACAGAAATTAAATGTACAGACTGTAAGAGATCTGGTCAGGTTACTCAGGGAGGTGGTGGAGTCACCATTCCTAGAGGTGTTGAAGAAACATATGGACATGACACTGCGGGACGTAGTTTAATGGTCATAGTGGTCTTAGTTGGAAAGCTGGATGTGATGACCTTAGAGGCCTTTTCCAAGCAAAACAGTTCTGTGATTCTCTGATCATCTGCTGGATACAAACCAGAGAATAGAAGTTATCATCTCTGAGATACAGAATATTCGCTAAATTGGCTGTATTATTTGCTACTAAAAAAAAACCAAAACAAAAAACCCAAAACTAATGAAAAGTACAAGAAATAAATAATTAACCATATCTTTCTTATTTCCCAATAGCAATTTACTTATTAAAAAAAAAAATGCATGTGGGAAGAACCACAAAAATTAACAGAGATATTTATGAGGAAATGAAAACCAGCTCTAAACTACAACAGTGGTACATTTTTCTGCTAAAACTATTCGTATTAGAATTGCAGTGACAGGAAGGATGACAGAACCATAGAATCCTAGAATAGTTTCAATTGGAATAGACCTGCAAGATCATTTAGTTCCAACTCCCTGCCATGGGCAGGGACACCTCCACCTAGACCAGCTTACTCAAGACCCCATCCAACCTGGCTTTCAACACTTCCAGGCTTGCAGCCAACACAACCATAGAACCATAGAATGGTAAGGTTGGAAGGGACCTCAAGGATCATCTAGTTCCAACTCCCTGCCATATGCAGGGACACCTCCCACTAGGACAGGTCACTCAAGGCCTCCACCAGCGTGGGCCTGAACACCTCCAGGGAGGGAGCAGCCACAACCTCCCTGGGCAACCTGTGCCAGTGCCTCACCACCCTCACTGGAAAGACCTTCCACCTAACATCCAGTCTAAATCTCCCTTCTGCCAGTTTAAACCCATTGCCCCTTGTCCTGTCATTACAAGACCTTGTCAACAGTCCCTCCCCAACCTTTCTGTAGGCCTCTTTCAGATACTGGAAGGCTACTCTAAGGTCTCCTGGAAGCTTTCTCTTCTCCAGGCTGAGGAGCCCAAATTCCCTCAACCTGTCCNCAGGACTCCAGGTGGGGTCTGATGAGAGCAGAGCAAAGTGGCAGAATCCCCTCCCTTGCCCTGCTGGCCACACTGCTCTTGATGCAGCCCAGCACTCGGTTGCTGTCTGGGCTGCATGTGCACACTGCAGGCTCATGTTGAGCTTTTCACAACCCAGATTCCAAGGTCCTTTTCCTCAGGGCTGCTCTCAGCCATTCACCACCCAGCCTGGAGTTGTGCTTGGGATTGTGCCTACCCAGGTGCAGGACCTTACACTTGACCTTGTTGAATTTCATGAGGTTGGCCTGGGCCCACCTCTCCAGCCTGTCCAGGTCCTTCTGGATGGATCCCTGCCCTCTAGCAAGTCGACTGTGCCACACAGCTTGGTGTCATCTGCAAACTTGCTGAGGGTGCACTGATTCCTCTGTCCATGTCACTGGGCAACGTCTCTGGGCAACTTGTCCCACTGATTCTCTGCCCTCACAGGGAAGAATTTCCTCCTCATATCTCATCTCAATCCAGCTTCTCCCAGTTTGAAGCCATTATCCCTTGCCCTCTCACTCCATGCCTTTGTGAGGAGTCCCTCTCCAGCTCTCCTGAAGCCCCTTTCAAATATTGGAAGGCTTCTAGAACATTTTGCTGGCACCTTCATTTTGTCAGGATGAAGTCAGTTTATTTTTTTTTCTGCAATTAAATAAACCAGATTAGGAGGTCCTGTATATCTATCTATGCAGCCAAAATATATATGAAGTTACTGCCCTCATCCTCAGTTTCTACCATGTCCTTGAAATTAATATAAAGAAGGAGGAAATCTATAGAGCTATTATAATTAATCTGTGTATGTGGAAGCACTACATGCTTACTGTCAGGACAAAGAATTTAAGATTATCATAGAACTGTTTTGGTTGGAAAAGACCTTTAAATCATTGAGTCCAGCCATTCTCTAAGTCTGCTGAGGTTGCAGCTAAATTATAGCCCTCAGCACCACATCTCTGTCTCTTTGAAATGTCTCCAGGTATGTGAAGTCAGCCACTTCCCTGAGCAGCCTGTTTCAGTCACTGAGAACTCTATTTCCTCTTGTTCTGTCACTTGATATTGGGGAGAAAATACCAATCCTCACCTCATTCCTCATTCTCCATTTCAGGGAGATGGAGAAAAACAGAAGATCTCCCCACAGCCTCCACTACTCCAGACTAAACAACTCCAGGACCCTCAGCTGCTCTTCACCAGACCTGTTCTCCAGACCTTTTGCCGGCTTTGTTGTCCTTCTCTGGACACACTCTAGAACCTCAGTGTCATTCTTGGAGTGAGGACTCAGCATTCAAGGTGTGGCATCACCAATGTTGAGTCCAGGGGGACAATCCCTTTCCTGTTCCTGCTGGCTACACTATTTCTTATCCAGGCCCAGGATTCTGGTGGCCTTCTTGGCCTCCTGAGCACACTTCTGGCTAATTTTTAGATGGCTGTCAACCAGCACCCCAAAGCCCTTTTTTGATGGGCAGTTTCCAGCTGCTCTGCTCTGGAGTGTTCATGGGGTTATTGTGACCCAAGCGCAGGACACAGCAGTTAACCTTTTTAAACCTCATCCCACTGACCTCAGCCCATTGATCTAGCCTGGTCAGATCCCTCTGCAGAGTCTTCCTTCCCCCCCAGAAAACCAACACTCCCACCCCATTGAGTTTCCTTTGCAAATTTAGTGAAGGTGCACTCGATCCTCTCACCCAGATCATTGATAAAGATGTTAAATAGAACTGGACCCAGCACTGTAACCCTGGGGAACAACACATGTGATCAGCTGCCATCTGGATTTAACTTTGCTCCCCAAAACTCTTTAGTCAGGGGATCACGCGCCCATCCAAGCCATGAGCAGCCAGGTTCTCCAGGAGGATGCTATGGGAGACTGTCTCACAGTTTCTGTAACTAAGGATTTGTTGGTAATATTAATGAGGCTTGGAATTGCAGCTTGGAGATAATTTGAATTGATTAATGAGTTCTGCATAAACAAGTGCACAACTGGGAAAAGGAGAGCAGAAGTGGGCTTGAGGAAAAGATATTTTTATTAAGCCTTAGTAGTGCTTCCTTAGTTTGCTCAGAAGAGGTTTCTTAAAGACCTTGAAGGTCCCTTCCAATCCAAACCATTCTATGATTTGATGACTCTATAATCTGGGCAAATAGTGTTGTTTGCTGTTCTCCTTAAACTGTTGTTAAAAGTCTGGTGCTGCAAGAATTGAAGCAGCTTCTTGGTACAGAGATTGATGCAATGGTGAAAATAGTAAGAGAATGTACAGAGATTAAAAGAAATGGGGAAATTAGGCTGGTCTTTCTTCCCCAATATCCTAATTCTCACTTAATTGAGAAAAATCTTCATTTCTTCATGAAGTGGGTTAAAAATGGAAGCTCTTTTGGGTCTAATCTATCAAAAATCCTAATCAGGTGGCCTGACGAAAGAATTCCTGACAAGACATACTGACAGGTATAATGAGAGCAACTTTAAACTGAAGCATGCTGAGGTAAGGAGCATAGGTTGGGGAAATCATAAGGTAGAGAGAACGATAATCAGCTGAAGATAAAGTTCCTTTAATAGACTTCAAGCCTTCTGAAATCGCGCAGGGAGATGGGGTCGGAGTATGTTGGTATTTTGTTATCAGCAGAAGAAAAAATCTCCTGCACTGCTAAAACATTCTGAGAGCTAAGTGAAAGCAAACAAGAGAGAGTGAAATATCAAAAAAAAAAAAAAAAAAAAGAAAAAAAAA
>VWZE01007825.1:327461-343443 GCA_013396675.1 Eubucco bourcierii
CCAAATAGTTCTAGTATCAATCCTGGGCTCTAAATTCTCACAACACTCCTCAAGTGATCATGAATGAAAAATAAATTAACTCAGACTGCTACAATTTGGTAAGAATATGTTGTTAATCCTTTCCAAGACAAACCACAAGATGTAATTATTCTCTTAGTATTACAAGTGTCTGATTGCCAGCAGCCTCACATCTCTAGATGCCTGTAATTATCCAGAGTAATTGGTTAGCTCATTAGATTAATTGAGAGAGACTATCTGTTTCATCTCATACAGAAATACATCATAAGATGGACCTCTTACCTCACGCGATGTACTAACTGCTACAGTTTATTTTGGACAACAATGTAAGAACGTTTATAAAATCACAGAGTTGATTTGGTTGAAAAAAACCTTTTAAGATCATTAAGACCAACCATTAAATTTCAAGGTTCAGTGAAGAGATTAACTTAAGGAAGGGACCTTAAAAATCACCTACTTTAAACCAAACCACCCTGCCATGGGCAGGAACACGTCCCATGAGAACAGCTTGCTCAAGGCCCCATTCAACCTGGCCTTGAACACCTGCAGGGAGGAGGCATCCACAACCTCTCTGGGCAACCTGTCTCAGCATCTCACCACCCACACTGAAAAGAATTTCTTCCAAATTTCCAGTCTGAATCTCCCTTCTTCCTGCTCAGAGCCATTGCCCCTTGTCCTATGACTACAAGCCCGTGTCAAAAATCCCTCTCCAGCTTTCCTGTAGGGCCCCTTCAGTTACTTGAAGGCCACTGTATGGTCTCCCTGGAGCCTTCTTTTTTCCAGACCAACTCTCTCCAGCTCTCTCAGCCTGTCCCTACAGGGGACAGCACCATTAGTATCAAAATTTGATTTGATTTTCAGCAGAATACCTATTTCCATCCAAAGCAGCAGAGATATCCACTCTATGACAACATCATTTACAATAATAATGGAGACATTATTATCTGGTCAGAAAGGAACAAGCCAAATTCCCTATCACATTCTCATAGGTAGAGGTCAGTAGAACATCTACCCTGTCTGTTTTCTGCTTGTTCCTCAGTACATGCATGACGTTCTTCTGTCTCAAATATGTTGTTCAATGTTCAAGCACATAACTGCAGTCTGGATGAATTGGATCATCTTCTGAAGAAGAGAAAGCTCCAGGCAGATCTTATAGTGGCCTTCCAGTACCTGAAGAGGGGTACAAGAAAGCTGAGAAGGGACTTTCTGCAAGGGCTTGTGATAGGAAGAGGGCAATGGATTTAGGATTGAGGAGGGGAGATCTAAATTGGAGATTAGGAAGAAATTCTTTACAGTGAGGGTGGTGAGACACTAGAACAGGTTGCCCAGGGAGTTTAAGGATGCCCCCTCCCTGGAGGTGTTTAAGGCCAGACTGAATGAGGCCTTGAGCAAGCTGCTCTAGTGGAATGTGTCCCTGTCCATAGTGGGGAGGTTGGAACTCTTTCAGGTCACATCCAGCTCAAACCATTCTGTGAATCTATGTATCTATGAATCCTACTTCTTTTATTTCGGCCGATATTGTGGCAAATTGTTTTTCAGCTGCAAGAGCAGCTTGCTTAAGGGTCTGTCTAGCTTCGTGAAGAGTGAATAAAGTGACCATGAGACTGTCTGCATTAATGTCTCCACGCTACAAGAAGTCAGGAGTAATGAGAAATTTGTGAAGTGTTCTACCTGTGCTCCAATCTCAGAAGTAATATTATCCAAGGGATTTAGCAATTTAGTAGCTTCTTTGCTTTTTTTTTTCTTTTTTCCTCCAGTTTTCCTTTGCTGGTGGCACCACCTTTTGAAACCACCTTCACTTTTAATCCATACTTTTATAAGAGGAATCAACTACTGCTCAGCTTGTGTGGCTACTATAATCCATTCTTATAAAAGAATCTTTGAAAGACATCAAGAACTCCAGGCTCAGCAGAAGTTCCTGTCTGCAGGCTGCAGCAAATTAACTTCCTATCTTAGCTTCATTGCTGTGAACACTGGAAGAGATGGGGAGTAACTGGGACTAGAACAGAAACTTGCCACTACAAGTTTTGTTTGATCACCCATTAGCCTCTGACATGGTGTGTCTGCTGTTTGCTTATTTTGTTTGTTTGGTTTTTTTTCCTTTTCTGATGTGTTTGACCTGTACCAAGGAAAAATAAATCTAAGCAAAATAGCAAATATGCTTGGAAAGAAAAAGGCAAATTCATTGAGCAACCAAATTTTTGACCGTTATTTCCTTGGTTGGTTGTGGGGGAGATTGTGGTTTCCTTTGTTTGCTGCTTTGTTTTGCTTCAGTTTGGGGATTTTTGTTTTGTTTGGGCCTTTGTGGTCTGTTTTTGTTTGTTTGTCTATGTTTGAAGAGGGTTTAGGTTGTTGGGGGGGGGTTGGGGTGGTTTGTGTTTTAGGGTTGCTTGGTTTGTTTG
The DNA here is from genome assembly GCA_013396675.1 of Eubucco bourcierii. Classification (NCBI taxonomy): domain Eukaryota; kingdom Metazoa; phylum Chordata; class Aves; order Piciformes; family Ramphastidae; genus Eubucco; species Eubucco bourcierii. Next base: position 329,882 of record VWZE01007825.1, read on the forward strand.
GTGTGGTTTGGTATTGGAGTGGTTTGAGGGGGGTCCCTTTGCTTTGGGTGGTTTTATTTTGTGGGAATTGCTTTGCTTTGTGATGGTTTGCTCGGTTTTGGCATCGTTTAGCTTGGGGGGTTGCTCTGCTTTATCTTGGATCGTTTGGGCTGGGGTTTGCTTTGCTTCATTTTGAGTTGTTTAGTTTTGTTTATTTGTTTATTTTGGGGTTGCTTGGGTTTGGGATTGTTTTGGGAGTTTTGGTGTGGGGACTTCCAGGTTGTTTTGGCTATGGGGTTGGTTTGTCTTCGAGGTTGCTTGGTTATGCTGAAGAGCTTGTTTGGCTTTACTGAGGAGCTTGCTTGGCTTTGCTGAGAGGGTTGCATTCCTTTGGGGGCTTTTTCTTTTGTTTTGGTCATTGTTTTACTTTGTTGTTTTTTAAAATTTCTTAAGACATTGGATCACAATGAAAATAACAAAAAAAAAAAAAAGTTGAATGAAGTGGCAAAGAGTTAGCAGAGGGCTCCACAGTGCCCTAACCTTTTAGCTCATCATCATCAAAGCCAACAAAAGTCAGTGACCTACAGCTATGAAAGAGGGTTGGAGTGAGATGAGTGTTTGTCTCATCTCCCTAAAAACAAGTAGTAGGATGAGAGAAAGTGACCTCAAGTTGCACGAGGGGAGGTTTAGGTTGGGTAATAGTAAAAATTTGACTAGAATAGTGGTCAGGCATTGAACAGCATGCCCAGGGAGGTACTGTACTCACCATGCCTGGAGATGTTCAAAAACCATATACACATGGAACTCTAGGATGTGATTTAGGGGGCATGGTGGTGCTGGTTTGACAGTCAGACTCATTGATCCTGGAGGTCCAGCCAAAACAATTCTATGATAAGTCCTAGGCATAAAATGAGGATAATTATCCCCTTTCACCTCTCTAATCTGTAGTGAAAATTAATTTAGTAATAGGTTGTGAGGTGATGAAATAGCATGAAGTCATAGCTGCTGTAAAAAGGTGATGCTAAAATTAACAAGCTTGTTACCAAACCTGTTCAGAGCAGGTTCTTACTGGTGTCAAGTGAATAAAACATTGGCTGTGCACTGAAGAATGCTCTGCAAGAAACAAAATTAGGACTCCTTTGGAAAATCTAGCCAGGGTTCATGTTGTTGAAAACAATATTAAAAGAATGAGTGTTAGTGAGGGTGCAGAGTCAATAAAATCCTAAGAAGCTTCACTACAACCGAATACTCATAAAGATAGGAAAGCCTTTAGATTTGTAATTACCACAAAAGAGCTAGATAAAAATTTTGTATGATACAGTTAAATATACTCCATTTAAAAAGACTATCCTTCAGGAGAAAAAAAAAAATCAGCATCAAGGCTGTTAATGTAATTACCAATCAGCTATTAAAGATGTTTTCAAGATGTTCACAAATGTCAGAACTAATGCCTCATTTTTACTCATTGAATCACATTTGTTGAAGTATCACTTTTCTTTGACACTTTTAAATCTGAATCTGTTTACCAGACATTATTAAAGTCACTTTTATAGCAGTTAAAGCAAGTTCCTCAACAGCATTGCCCTCCACTAAAATCTGGTTCTAAACAAATACCTTTGAGGGGCTAAGCCTCAGTGTCCCAGAATTGATTTGACTGCACCCTCAATACATCTGCCCATGACACTAAATTGAATGGGAATGTTGACCTGCTGGAGGGTAGGAAGGCTCTGCAAAGGGATCTGGACAGGCTGGATTGATGGGCTGAGGGCAATGGGATAAATTTTAACAAAGCCAAGACCTGGGTCCTGCACTTGGGCCACAACAACCCCATGATTGCTATAGGATTGAAGCAGAGTGGTTGGAAACTGGGCAGTAAGGAAAGACCTGGGGATGCTGGTTGACAACCAGCTGAATACAAGCCTGTGTGTGACCAAGAAGGCCACCAACAGCATCCTGTCCTGGGTCAGAAATAGTGTGACCAGCAGGAACAGGGAAGGGAATTTCCCCCTAGTGAGACCATACCTACAGTGCTGGGTTCAGTTTTGGGACCCTCACTCCAAGAAGGACATTGAGGTGCTGGAATGTGTCCAGAGAAGATCAAGGAAGCTGGAGAAGGGTCTGGAGAACAGTTCTGCTGAGAAGCAGCCAAATTACCTGGGGTTGTTCAGTCTAAAGAAGCAGAAGCTGAGGGGAAATCTCATTACTTTCTACAACTCCCTAAAAGGAAGTCGGAGTGAGGAGGAAAAGCTATCAGGATCACTTTGTCTGTTTAACAGAAACTTCTGAGGTTGAGTCTGGAGGAGAAGAGGGAGAGCAGAGCTTGATGTTTGCCTTCTGGGTGAAGATATTCCAACTCCCAGTGTTGTTCCCAAGGGAAATGGGGTTTCGAGTCATTTGAATTTTTGTATTGAAATTATAAAAATTACTACAAGTTTTTGAGCTGGATTTCATGCCTTTCAGTATGTGGCAGTGCACAATGGTCACAGAATGGATGTTCACTTAGTCCCTTGTCATTTAGCACATAGTTGCATCTTCTCACCCTCTGTTATTGAGGACGGAGCTGAAGGGACTTGGACTATCTCAGGCGAATAAACAAAAACCTGCCTGTTTTCTTATGCTTTGTCTTCTTGATTTGATACATGAAGGTGTAAGGTAGCAGTTAACTGCAGTTTAGGTGTTTTGCAGTTACAAAAACCTCTGCTGAGTTAGTTTTGTTGAATAGAGCATTTATTATCCTAAGGACATAAATATTGAAGAACTTGTCTTCATTCGGTCTGGAAAAACTTATTTTGCCCTGTACATTTAAATCGGGTAAAATAAACCCAGATGTTAGAACTTTCCATCTGAGTGTGGTGATATTCAGAGATATTCATATCCAGTTCTATCATATCAGTCCTATCATAAGAAGGACACAGAGCTGTTGGGGTGAGACCAGAGGAGGGACACCAAGACGATCCAAGGGCAGAAACACCTCAGCTATATGCTGAGGGAGCTGGGGTTGTTCAGTCTAGAGAAGAGAAGACTGCAGTGAGACCTTAGAGCTGCCTTCCAGTACCTAAAGGGATCCTATAGGAAGGCTGGAGAGGGGCTTTTCCTGAGGCTGGTTAGCAGTAGGAGAAGGGGGAATGGTTTTAAGCTGAGGAAGAGTAGCTTTAGGCTGGATCTTAGGAAGAAGTTAACCAGTACAAGGGTGGTGAGACTGAAATAGGTTTCCTAGGAAGATTGTGAATGTATTCTCCCTAGAGGTCTTCAAGGTCAGGTTGGATGAGGCCCTGAGCAGCCATGTCTAGCTGAGAGGTGTCCCTGCCCATACCTGGGAGGTTGGGGTGGAGGATCTCTAAGGTGCCTTTCAATCTAATCTGTTTTATGAGTCTATGATTCTATAATTCATAGAATACTTTGGGTAGGAAGGGACCTTAGAGGCCATGTAGTTCCAACTACTCTGACATGGGCAGGAAATCCTAATTTTGATTTGCATTTATTATATTCATAGTTTTTATATTCAAATATATTTTGAGACAGACAACAAAAATATGAACATTAAAACATTTATCATCTCTCTTCCAGGCTCTGTGTCTCTTTTATACTCTCTACTCCTCTCTCCACACCAAGAGGCAGAAGGGAAAGAGGCGAATGTTGTGGTCAGCATCTCATTCTGCTTCTGCTTCTACTTTCCACCCGTGCTTCTCATCTGCTCCAGTGTGGGTCCAACGTATATTGCTGTCCTTTAGGAATATCCATCTGTGCCAGCACAGATCCATCTGAAGAGTATCTCCACGGAGCACCACCTTCTCTTTTTCTCACCTTGAGTGCTTGAATTGCTGCTTCTCACTCTTATTTCTTCTTAGTGGTTTTGGCCCTTTCTTAACACATCACAGGTGCCACAGGCTCAGCTGTGCATTATGATGGGTGAATTTGAGCCAACTGGAACCAGCTGAAACCTGCTGTGTCCTCACAAAGACAACACCTGCAACCCCTCTCCACTGTCAACACTTCACTGGTAAACCCACTAATTAATGTGGAGGAAGCTTTGCACAGAACCTTGCTTATGAACTGTTTAATGAAGACAGAGACACAGGAGAGACCAACAAGGACAAGAATCCAGGTCTCCTTTCTGACTGAATATTTTCATCATGAGGTAGTAAGACTTGAGAGATAGTAAGACCTCTTGTGTTCCATTCAAGGTATAGACCTAGCCTGAAGTTCCAGTTGCATAAATATTACATCCATCAATAGGGCAGCCTGCTTCTGTAGTCGAGATGCTGTTAGAAAGATGTCATTATCCTCTCCCTTTCCCCTATGCTGCTCTGGGGAGGCTGCATCTGGACTATTGTGTGCAGTTCTGGCCTCCCTGTTCAAGAGAGACATAGAATTACTGGAGAGAGACCAACAAAGTGTCATGAGGATGATGAGGGGACTGGAGCATCTCTTAGAAGGAGAGGATGAGAGAGAGAGTCCTGGGTCTGTTTAGCCTGGAGAAGAGCAACCTTAGAGGGGATCTGATCACTGCTGACCAATAGCTAAGAGGTGGAGGTCATAAGGATAGAGTTGCACTCTTTTCAGAGGTGGTCAATGATAGGACAAGAGGCAATAGGTACAAACTTGACCACAGGAAGTTTCACTTGAACTTAAAGAAAAGGTTTTTTTTTTTTAGAGTGCTGGAGCCCTGAAGCAGGCTGCCCACAAAGCTTATATAATCTCCATCTCTGGAGACTTTCAAAACCCATCTGAATTTGTACCTGTCAAAGCTGCTGTAGGTGACCCTGCTTTAAGCAGGGGGGGGTGTGATCCCCAGAGGTTCCTCTACCCCCCATCATTCTGTGATCTTAATCAGTGTGTAGAATCAGAGCCAACACAATTTTCAATTCCTGTTTTTCTTTCCTACAAAGCACAATTATGGCACATCCTGTCTTTTGCTGAGGAATATTACCCACAATTTTGTAAAGTGTAGGACATAAGTCAATTTGCAACATTATGGTTAAAAAAAACCACCCAGGTATTTAGAAGCATTCCAAAATTCTAAAAGCTTAAAAGCTGATTTCCTCCCGATTTCCAAAGAGCCAAAATGAGCATTGTGGTATTTCTGTCATGCAGGGCACTGCTACTACTCCATCTCAACTCCATGGTTACCACAATTTAGAGTTGCAAAGCTGATGCTGTAACATTCAGAATGATTTTCATTACTGGAAGGATGTTGTTCAGTTCAAGAATTCTGAGGCAAAACAAAAATATACATTCTGTACTCTTCGGCTGACATGAGAGACATAACTGGTCAAACACAGAGGCTCTCCACAATCAGTGGAATAAGAGTGAAAAAGAAAAGAACTGTTCATACTGTTGAATGAGATCATAGAATTCTGGAATAGGTTGGGTTGGAAAGGACCTTCAAGATCAGGGAATCATCCAATCATAGAATGGTTTGCTTTGAAAGAGTCCTTCAAGATAATCTAGTTCCAACACTGGTGCCAGAAGTAGGGACACCTCTTATTAGACCAGGTTGCTCAAGGTCCCATCCAACCTGTCTTGCAATGCTTTCAGGCATGGAACCCACACAGCTTCTCTGGGCAACCTGTTCCACTGCCTCACCACCATCTCTTCCTCAGGTCCCTTCTAAATCCAGCTTCTTCCAGTTAGAAACCATTGACCCTTGTCCTATGACTACAAGCCCTTGTCAAAAAATCCCTCCCCAGCTTTCCTCTAGACCCCCTTCAGGTAGTGGAAGACTGTTCTAGGGTCTCTCCAGAGCCTTCTCTTCTCCAGGCTGAACAATCCCAACTTTTATCCTGTCAATCCTGGAGGGAGTGAATTGATGTCAACCACAGCTATTTATTTCTCCAAACAGTAAATTGTGACAGGTGGCACATTTTAAGGCAAAGTGAGGCAAACCAAAAATATTCATGACCTTTCTGATATCTTTTCCTATCAACTTCTTCTGGCACTAGAAGTTAGAAAAATAAAAGCCTTGGGTTTTTTGTTTGTTTGTTGGTTTTTTTGGGTTTTTTTTTTTGTTACAAAGCAAGGTTAGGGGTGATATTTGTACCTTGATTTCATGTTTGCATTTTGTTTTCAAGAGAGCTTTAGAGGTTGGGCTTTTTTTTTTTTTATTATTTATTCAAGGCATTATAGACTTTGGATGAAAGATCTTCTTTTTTGAACTGGTTCCTTCCTTTAATTTTTATGCTTGATTTCCCCTGGGCAGATCTTTGTTTGTAAATACTTATTGGAATGTTAAGCAATATTCTCATGGAGCTTTCAAAATGTTCTTTCTCCCTCCTACTGCTTGGAGTTCCAGCTGTCTTTCTCAAACAGTTTCTGTCTACTGGGAGACCTTCTAGTGGCCTTACAGTACCCAAAAGGGGTCTACAAGAAATCTGGAGAGGGCTTTTGACAAGGGCTTGTAGTGATAAAACAAGAAGGAATGGATTGAAGCTGGGAGAGGGTAGATTTAGATATTGGATATTAATTATTATTAGTTATTATTCATAGAATAATAGAATGGTAAGGTTGGAAGGGACAGACCTCAAGGATCATCTAGGTCCAACCCCCTGACATAGGCAGAGACACCTCCCACTAGTACAGGTTACTCAAGGCCTCCTCCAACCTGGCCTTGAACACCTTCAAGGAGGGTGCAGTCACAGACTCCCTGGGCAACCTGTGCCAGTACCTCACCACCCTTGCCAGTTTAAACCCATTGCCCCTTGTCCTGTCATTGCAAGTCCTTGTAAATAGTCCCTCCCCAGCCTTCCTGTAGGCCCCCTTCAGATACTGGAAGGCTACTACAAGGTCTCCTTGAAGCCTTCTCTTCTCCAGGCTGAAGAGCCCCAACTCTTTTAGCCTGTCCTCCTAGGAGAGCTGCTCCAGCCCTCTGAGCATCTTTGTGGCCCTAATTATTAATTATTATATATCATTATTGGATATTACTATTTATAATAATATAATGTAATGTAGTATTATATATTTATATATGATTATAATTATTGTATGTTATTACTAATATTTTCTATTGACTATTAAGAATAAATTCTGTACAGTGAGAGTGGTGAGACTCTGGAACAAATTACCCAGAGAGACTGTGGACGCCCCCTCCCAGGAGGTGCTCTTGGCCGGTTTGGTGGGATCTTGAGCAACCCGATACAGCAGAAGATATCCTTGCCTATTGTGGGGAGTTTGTAACTGGATGATCTTGAAGGTCCCTTCCAACCCAAACCATCCTTGGATTCTGTTATATGTGATCCTGAAAGCTCCTTCGGTCCCTCAAAGAAACTTGTTGGAGCTTACCAGTGTGGGTTAAGAAGTCTTGTAGAAGCAAGGCTACACAGGACTAGAATTTGGCTCTGTACTCTCACTAAACCATCCAACTCACCTGCCCTCAGTACATGTACAATTTTTAGCAGTGTGCAGCAACGATACTTAGAACAAAAAATACCCTAAAAGAATAGAAATCCTCCTGCCACTGGGGAGGGAGGAACAACCTCCTGCATCAATACAGGTGACCGAGGGACCTGTTGGGAAGCAGTTGCGTGGAGAACGGCCTGGGAGCGTTACTGGACAGCAGGTTCACTGTGAGCCAGCAGTGTGCCCCAATGGCCAATGGTTTCCTGGCATGTATGGAGAACAGTGTGGCCAGAAGGTCGAGGGAGCTTCCTCTTCTCCTCTACTCGAATAGAGTATTGTAGCCTGGAGTATTGTGGCCAATTCTGGGCTCCCCAGTTCAAGGGGGACAGGGAGCTGCTTAAGAGAGTCCAATAGAAGGCCACAAAGATGGTGAAGGGCCTGAAGCATCTGTCTGATGACAAAAGGCTGAGAGACCTGTGAGGGTGAGTAAGACACTGGCACAGGTTGCCCAGAGAGGTTGTGGCTGCTCCCTCCCTGGAGGTGTTCAAGGCCAGGTTGGACGAGGCCTTGAGTGAGCTGTACTAGTGGAAGGTGTCCCTGCCTATAACAGGGGGTTGGAACTAGATGATCCTTGAGGTCCCTTCCGACCTGGGGCTGCTCAGCCTGGAGAAGAGGAAGTTCTTTACAGCAAGGGTGGTGAGGCACTGGCACAGGTTGCCCAGGGAGGTTGTGGCTGCTCCCTCCCTGGATGTGTTCAAGGCCAGATTGGATGAGGCCTTGAGTAACCTGTACTAGTGGGAGGTGTACCTGCCTATGGCAGGGGGTTGGAACTAGATGATCCTTGAGGTCCCTTCCAACCTTACCATTCTATGATTCTATGATTCTAAGAGCAGCCTGAGAGGGAATCTTCTCAGTGCTCAGCAAGAACTGAAGAGCTGGGGGCAAGAGGATGGGGCTGGGCTCCTTTCAGCGATGCCCAGTGACAGGACAAGAGGCAACAGGAACAAAACAGAACACAAGTGGTTTCACTTGAACTTAAAGAAGAATTTCTTTAATTGCAGGGTTCTGGAACCCTAAAACAGGCTGCCCAGAGTGGTTGTGTCCTTCTCTGGACAGAGACTGGTCAGAACCCAACCTTACATATAAATGCTATTTTTCTGTGCTTCTGTCATTCAGGTCACCATCAAACACTCATATGACATAATTTCTAACAACTTTTAAAAGTGAAACTAGAAGTGTGGATAATATTGTTGAACAAGTTCTAGCTTAGCAGGCACAGGAAAAAGATGTCTAGAGAGAATTTTTTGTTGCTAATTAATTTGAACTTCTTGATAGCCACGTTGGACAAGGCCTTGAGTGACCTGTTCTAATGAGAGGTGTCCCTGCCTATGGCAGCGAGTTGGTACTAGGTGATCCTCGAGGTCCCTTCCAACCTTACCATTCTATGATTCTATGTCAGAAAGGATTTCTGCACAAAGAGTAAATGTACATAAATGATGTATAATTCTTTTACGATAGGTTGATGTCCATGTTCAGCCCTGGTATGAAGTCTGGGTTCAATTTGTAAATCCCTGGATGTACAGAAAACATTTGTAATGAATGCATTGCAATCCCTGATAATGCAATTAACTAATTACTAGGAGCAATTACTTAGAGATGTAAATATGTACTACTCTGTGAGTTTATACATTTGCCCTGATAAATATTAAATCACGTAAACAAAGTTCTACCTTCAAGCTAACTTAAATACAGTAAAAGGAAATTCAGTGCCAATCTGGAAGCTGCTTGTGGTGTTCCACTGCTGATAATTTAAATTATCATTGATGAATGATAATTTAGGTTAGAGTATAAACTAATGTTTTCCTACATGAGCAGAAGTAGGCCTCAAAGGATGGATGCTCAAACTCGTATCTTGTAATTTTCTTTCAACATTTTGCTGCAAGAGCTTGCACTGAAATGTTTCAGGCAGCAACTGACTTAAAACCCACAGTGTATTCAACAGCATGGATTCCTGGCCTGAATCAGGAATAGTGTGACCAACAAGACCCAGGGAACTGATTGTCTCCCTAGACTTAGTACTAGCAAGGCCATACCTGGAATACTGGGTTCAGTTTTGGGCCCCTCACTTCAAGACAGGCATTGAAGTGCTGGAATGTGCCCAGAGAGGGCAGTGATCCTGGCGAAGAGTCTGGAGAATGGTTCTCGTGAGAAGCAGCTGAGGGAACTGGGGTTATTTATTCTGGAGAAGAGGAGGCTGAGGGAAGACCTCATGGCTCTCTACAACTCCCTGAAAAGAGGTTGTGGTGAGGTAGGGGTTAGTCTCTTCTCCCAGCTAACTAAGCTTGAGGAGGGTAGAACCATTCTATTGATCTATGAATTACAGAAAACTAAACTATCAAAAACTAAAACCCTAGTCAAAATATAAAACCTATGGATCTCATCAGAGTGGCAAAAATCAGAACTCTTGCTGCTCAAAACTGTCATGACTTGAATTTTTGTTCTGCTGAGGTAGTTTACCCTTTTGTTTGTTTGTTGCTTTGTTTCGCCTGCTAGAGCCAAGCACTTGTCATTATGTGCAGCCCTAGAGTCAAAAAAGAATGCAGAGTTCGTGTAATATGGTAAGTGCTATCTGCAGTCAGGAAGTCCCTCCTGTGATAGTTAAGTGCCAAGAAGAGATGATCTGCAAAGTGAAGACAAGCAGGGAGAATTCCTGAGTACCTGTAACTGCCAGCAAGACAAATGTTTTTTATGGTAAGTGCCCGAGAAATGCATTAGCACCACTTCCACTTGGAAGCCAAAACAGAAGATCTCAGTATTTTTGGAAAGCAAAGCCCTTGGCAGGCAGTGGCATTGCTGGCACCTGCAGCATGAAGGAGGAAATGGAGAGAAGTTATTCTGGATGTGGAGACAACTAATCCAATCCTGTTCAAGTGGCCTGCATCTGTGGCTGGACTGAGTTTTACAGGCACAGACAAAGGCAATGAATCATAGAATCATAGAGTTAGCGCTGGTCTAGCTCAAACCTGGACAGTCCTTTGCAGTGTTCAGCAGATAGAATCATAGAAATATGGAATTATTCAGAAGAGGTTTAAGTTGGATATTGGAAAATAATCCCTTACTGCAAGAGTGGCCAGACACTGGAACAGGGTGGGGGTGCAGTCACTGTCCCTGGAGGTGTTCAAGAAATCTGTGGCCATGGCACTTTGGGACATGGTTTAGTGGCCATGGTGGTGTTAGTTCCAACCAAAACAGTTCTATGATTCTGTGGTTAAGACTGGAAAATAAGATCATCAATCAAACTTTCTACCCAGCACTTCCATGCCCACTGAACTATCTCCAAAATCCTACATCCACTTGTTTCTTGAACACCTTCAGGGATGAAATGAGGAAATTACCTTCAGGTGATTCAGAACTTGGCACAGAATTTTAAAAAGGAGCAATAGGTGAACAGTTCACAGAATCACAGAATTAAAGAGGTTGAAAAAGACCTCTAAGATCATTGAGTCCAACTGCCACCTAATCCTTCTCATTAACTAAACCGTGGTACTAAGCACCTCATCCAGCCTCCTCTTAAACACCTTCAGGAATGGTGAGTCCACCACCTCCCCGGGGTAGCCCATTCCAATGTTAATCAGTCCTTCCTTGAAGAACATCTTCCATCCAGACTAAACCTGCTCTGGCACAGCTTGAGGCTGTGTCCTCCTGTTCTGTCACTGGGCTCCTGGGAGAAGAGGCCAATCCCAGCTGGCTGCAACCTCCCTTCAGGTAATTCTAGACAGTAATGAGGTCTCTCCTGAGCCTTCTGCAGGCTGAGCACCCCCAGCTCCTTCAGCCTCTCCTCACAGGGCTGTGCTCCAGGCCCCTCACCACTCTAGGTGCCATTCTCTGGACATGTTCAAACACTTCAACATCTTTCTTAAATTGAGGGGTCCAGAACTGGACACAGTACTCAAGGTGTGGCCTAACCAGCACTGAAACCAGCCATGGAAGAAAAATGTTATATACTCATTCAACAGGAGCAATGTAGAGTCATGCACCTGGGAAGGAACAACCCCATGTATCAGTATAGGTTGGGTACTGACCTCCTGGAGAGCAGTGAAGGGGAGAAGGACTTGGGAGTCCTGGTGGGTGGAAGGATGGCCATGAGCCATCAGTGTGCTGTTGTGGTCAGGAAAGCCAATGCCATTCTGGGGTGTATTAGAAGGGCTGTGGTTAGTAGGTCGAGGGAGGTTCTCCTTCTCCCACTACTCTGCCCTGGTGAGGCCTCATCTGGAGTATTGTGTCCAGTTCTGGGCCCCACAGCTCAAGAAGGATAGGGAGCTGCTTGAGAGAGTCCAGTGCAGAGCATCAAATATTACTAAGGAAGTTGAACATCTTCCTTATGAGGAGAGCCTGAGGGAGCTGGAGCATTTGAGCTTGGAGAGGAGGAGACTAAAGGGTGACCTGATTAATGTTTATCAATATGTAAGGGGTGAGTGCTAGGAGGATGGAGCCAGCCTCTTCTCAGTGATGCCCAGTGACAGGACAAGGGGCAATGCATGGAAGTTGAGGCATAGGAGGTTCCATGTGAACCTGAGGAAGAATTTTTTCCCTGTGAGGGTGACAGAGCACTGGAACCAGCTGCCCAGGGAGGTTATGGAGTCTCCCTCTCTGGAGATATTAAAGAACCGTCTGGATTTCAGTGTGATCTGCTCTAGGTGATCCTACTCTGGCAAGGGGGCTGGACCAGATGATCTTTTGAGGTCCCTTCCAGCCCCTGACATTCTATGATTCTATGATTCATTCAGTGAAAACATGGTGAAAGGTCAGGTAAAACTTTTCAAGATATATATAGATATGTACATTTTTTAGCATGTGAATTTAATAATTTTTAATTATCTCACTTGTCTGGAAAAAAAAGAAAGTCTTCTGTTTTGCTGACTGTAAGGAAAACAAAGGCTTGGGCCATTATGTCCTCTCCCAAAGTGATAAACAGGTACCCACAGGTAGTTAGGTACTTGTTAATGTCTTGCCCAAATAAGGGTAAGCAAGCCCTGCTTTCAACTAATAGGGTCAGTTTGGCAAATGCCATTCTCATTGATGGCCCAAGGAGCCATTACACTCAAGTAATAGAAATTGAGCTAAGTTGAAAGCAGTGGAGCTGCCTCTGCCTCACTGGGCTGCCTCAGTGTGTGCTGCTGTGCTCTTATGTTCTATGTACTGCTCTGCCTTGTGCTTCAGACCAGCTTATCCCTGATGTTTTGGGCTTGAACTACCTGGAAACTTAAATGCTTCAGGTTTACCAGGAGAAAGCATTAAGTGCCTCATGACATGGTGTGAAGTGCCACTGACGTTGTGCTCTCTGCACATCTGCAAACCTCCATGCCAAGAGGAACCAGGATCAGGTTGGAGACCATCTACCTCTTTCCTGGCACCTTGCTAGAGCCTGGGAAGATCTAGAAACCTCTCAATGGCTATCAAGATGCAGAGCAGTTTCAACACTGTTGCAAAGGAGCCAGAGACTATCTTCAAGTTCTACTCCACTGCCATGAGTAGAACAGACTTTTCCTAGGGCTCCAGGCTCCCTAATTTGTAAGTGGGGCAGAGCCATTTTGTGGCTAAACCTTTCCCATTTTCTTATTCTCCTAAATTACTAAATCCTCATGAAGATTGTCCTGACCAAATTGGAACCCAGATTTAACTGGCTTGTATGTAGTTTGTGGGTGAGGCTTTTGGAAATAAAAATAACTCCATATTTTACAATTCCTGCCTCACTAATTGCCCCAACTAAGTCAGTGTCCAGTGGAGGCTCCAAGGATAAAGAAGGGGCTGGAACATCTGTCTGAGGAGGAAAGGTTGAGAGACCTGAGGCTGCTTAGCCTGGAGAAGAGAAGAATGAGAGAGGATCTTGTTAATGTTTACAAATATCTGATGGGTGGGCATCAAGAAGGGGCCAGGCTTTTTTCAGTGGTGTCCTATGATAGGACAAGGGGCAATGGATAGAAACTGGAACACAAGAATTTCCACCTCAACATGAGGAAAAACTTTAGTGTGGTGGTGTTGGAGCCCTGAAGCAGGCTGGCCAGACAGGTTGTAGAGTCTCCTTCTCTGGAGACTTTAGGACCCCATCTGTATGTGTTCCTGAATGACCTGCCCTAGATGATCCTAATCTGGCATGGGGGTTGGACTCAGTGATCTTCAGAAGTCTCTTCCAACCCCTAACTTTCTGAGGTTCTATGATTCTAGTAGTCATGCAGTGAATCTGCAAT
>VWZE01007825.1:346615-389021 GCA_013396675.1 Eubucco bourcierii
TCTCCTCTCCTCTCCTCAAGTCTCCTCTCCTCTCCTCAAGTCTCCTCTCCTCTCTTCTCCTCGAGTCTCCTCTCCAGTCTCCTCTCCTCCATTTTAACTGCCATTAATAAAATGAAATTAATAGAGGAAAAGCAAACACATTAATGTCATGTCAATGATTCGCCTTTTATCCAAGAAAGTGAGGAAATTTGAAGATAAGGCTTCCAATTAATCTTTAACTTGTAACATGAAAGCACTGATTTCAAGCCTTAAGAATGTTGCAATTACGAAGGCACAGGAGGAATGTCCTGTGGACACAGTCAAAGTTTTAATCCTAAATATGCCTGGCTCTTGTGAATTTCTTCCAGCTTTCAAATTGAACAGCATTTCTGTGTGTGATATCAACATATGTGTTCTTGACCCACTTCGAAAAACCACAAGTGAAATACCATTTGCATTAATCATTTAAGAGCTTTGCGAGGAGACTGCATCTCAAGAGGTGGCTTTTCCACTGAAGTTTAAACTATTCAGCTTGGTTTCACTGCCTTTTTTTTCTTTCTTTTTTTTTTTTTTTTTAACTCATATTCAACTGCAGCTGCTTGTTGGTTTTGCTCCCTTTATTTCATTCCAAATATATACATTGTCACCTCATATGCTGAAGAGAAAAATTAATTTCTATGTAATTAGAGTTTTACCCTGACAACTACAAGAATTCCATTGTAAGCTAACAACTTGCAAATGAAATTCCATTTTCGCCCTTTAATCACTATATAATGAGACTACCAAGATGTTTGTACTGTCTGCAAATAATAAATAGATGCCATGAGAATTTTTCAGGCTTCTCACTAGATATTTCATTGAATTTTTTTTTATGGGATGTGGGAATCCACACTAGTGGGCTTCCTTGAAAGACTAAAACCTGTTGACGGTTGGACTTGGTGAGCTTAGAGGTACTTTCCAACCTTAATGATTCCATTCTTCTTTGTTCTACTCTACTTCTATTCTCTCATCAAACCTCGTCTGGAGTACTGTGTACAGTTCTGGAGCCCTCAGCACAGGAAGGGCATGGAACTGTTGGAGAGGGTCCAGATAGGGCCACAAAGATGCTCAGAGGGCTGCAGCAGCTCTCCTAGGAGGACAGGCTACAAGAGTTTGGGCTCTGCGGCCTGGAGAAGAGAAGGCTTCCAGGAGACCTTAGAGTAGCCTTCCAGTATCTGAAGGGGGCCTACAGGAAGGCTGGGGAGGGACTATTTACAAGGTCTGGTAATGACAGGACAAGGGGCAATGGGTTTNCTAGTCCACTCTGCTCTACTTTGCTGTATTCTATTATATTCATAAAATCATATAATCATAAAATCACAAATTCATAGAATAGTTTGGGTTGGAAGGGACCTTTGAGATCATCTGGTCACAACCTCCCTTCCACTCGACCTGGTTGCTCAAGGGCTTATCCAACCTGGCCTTGGACACTTCCAGGGAGGAGGCATCCACAACCTTCCTGGGCAACCTGTTCCAGTGTCTCACTTTGCTCACCATAAAGAATATCTCTCTAATACCACCAACACCTGTTTCTGATTAGGAAGATTTTGAAAACTGAGCTGAATACTAATTTAGACTTTTTTACTTATTAGAAAATTAGATACAAAGTTAAGATTGTGAGCAGGTGACACAGAAAAATTTAAATCACGTATGAAAGATTCAAATCATCAGTCACTCCACAACCTGCCTGGGCAGACTATTCCAGTGCCTAA
Source organism: Eubucco bourcierii (assembly GCA_013396675.1). Lineage (NCBI taxonomy): Eukaryota > Metazoa > Chordata > Aves > Piciformes > Ramphastidae > Eubucco > Eubucco bourcierii. The sequence continues at coordinate 348,346 of VWZE01007825.1, forward strand.
ATACCCTTTCTGTGAAGAATTTTTTTCCTAATATCCAGACTGAACCTCCCCTGGCACAACTTGAGGCTGTTTCCTCTTGCCCTGTCACTTGCTACCCTGCCATGGGGTGTTGGAACCTAGTAGCAAGTGACAGGGCAAGAGGAAACAGCCTCAAGTTGTGCCAGGGGACACATTCCACTAGATGAGGCTGCACAAAGCCACATCCAGCCTGACCTTAAAATCTTCCAGGAATGGGGCTTCCACCACTTCTTTGGGCAACCTGTTCCAGTGTCTCACTACCCTCATGGAGAAGAATTTCTTCCTAACATCTGATCTAAATCTATCCTTCCCTAGCTTAGATCCATTCCCCCCTAGTCCTATCACTACCTGATACCTTAAAAAGTTCCCTCACTAGCATTCTTGTAGGCCCCCTTCAGACACTTGAATGTCACAATAAAGTCTCCTCAGAGCCTTCTCTTCCTCCAAACTGAACAGCCCCAACTCTCTCAGCCTGTCCTCACAGTGAACCTTTTTCACTAGGGCTTGTAGTGCTAAAAGGAGAGGAAATGGATTTAAGCTTGAGAAGAGTAGATTTGGCCCAGGTCTTACAAAGAAATTCTTTACATTGAGGGTGGTGAGACACTGGAACAGGTTGCCCAGAGAGATTGTGGATGCCTCCTCCCTGAAAGTGCTCATGGTCAAGTTGGATGGGGCCTTGAGCAACCTAGTCTGGTATGAGGTGTCCCTGCCCGTGACTGGGAGGTTGGAACTAGATGATCTTGAAGGTCCCTTCCAATCCAAAACATTTTATGAATCTATGAATCATCTTTTGTTATGTTAACTAATGGAACCATCAATGCTACTAGCAGAATAACGCAAGTTTTATCCTCAAGCTGCATTACTTTTGACCTGAAATTCTGGTACATTGTGAACATAATTTCACCCTCTTATTTTGATTTGCATCTCTTTCAGAATGGTTGTTTGAGTAAGAAGAATGAGTTGTACTAAACCCCAAATTCACTTTGCCCGATACTATCAGCTAAGCCTTTGAGAGAACATTAGAAGCACCTGGATTTTAAATTGCAGATGATAAAACAGCAAAAGCTCTTGCTGAAGATAATGATGTAAAGAGGGATAAGATCACAGTAGAACCAGGCAGTGCCATTCCATTGTCTCTTCTGCCATTTGCAAAAGAATGTGCTGTTATTTCTTGATGTGAGATGATGAAGAACACTGCTCAGGTAAGATTCACTGCTATTTTGGAAAGCTTTTTAGTGCACACAATCAGATAAACAAGATGCTATCTCCTGAGACTGCTATTGAAAACCTGTTGAACACAACAAATTCCTTCAGCCCTTGCAAAAAAGGCAAACACTAACCATTCTCATGCTCCAAGCGCATGATCCAGGACCTAGAAACACACAGGAGCCTCACTGAGAGTTAAGATGACCAAGAGAAGAAAGGAATGCTGCTGAAACACAACAGTGAAGGCTCTACTTGGAGGCCTGTGGCTAGTGGTATTCCTAAGGTGTCAGTACTGGGTCCAGTCTTGTTCAACATCTTCGTCAATGCCCTGGATGAAGTAGCAAAGTGTACTCTCAGCCAGTTTGCTGATGATACCAAACTGGCAGGAGTGGCTGTCACCCAGCCAGACAGGGCTACCATTTAATGAGACCTGGCCAGGCTGGAGAACTGGGAAGTGACAACCTCATAAAGTTCAACAAGGGTAAGTGCAGAGTCCTGTATTTGGGGAGGAAACCCCCCCTGCACCAGCACAAGTGAGGGACTGACCTGCTGGAAAGCAGCTCTGCAGAGAGGCACCTGGAAGTGGTGGTGGACAACAAGCTCACCATGAGCCAGCAATGTACCCTCCTGGCCAAGAAAGCCAAATAGGGTGCATGAAGAAGAGTATGGCTGGTAGGCTGATAGAGGTTCTTCTCTCTCTCTATTCTGTCCTGATGAGACCATATCTGGAATACTGTCTCCACTTCTGGGCTCCCCAGTTCAAGAGAGACAGGGATACACTAGAAGGTGAGGGTGATGAAGGGGTTGAAACATCTGCTTGATGAAGAAAGGCTGAGAGATCTGGGGCTATTCAGGCTGGAGAAGAGCTGCCTGTGGTGGAAACTTGATGTTTATAAATATCTGAAGGGTGGGTGTCAAGAAGAAGAGGCCAGGCTCTATTCAGTGGTGTTCTGTAATAGGACAAAGGACAATGGATACAAACTGGAACACAGGATGTTTCACATGAGCTTAAGCAGAATCTTCTGTGTTGTGATGGTGGCAGAGCACTGGACTAGGCTGCCCAGAGACCTTATGAAGTCTCCTTCCCTGGGGACTTTCAAAATCCACAAGATTTTTTTTCCTGCAAAATGCTCTAGGGGAACCTGCTTTATCATGGAAGTTGGACTGAATGATCTCCAGAGGTCACTTCCATCCTCTGCCATCCTCTGCAAACAGTGGAAAAATAGGACAAATGTGGCAGTTATTTAAAGCAATTTGATCTTGCAAAGAAAAAAGGTCGTTGGCTAATTTGAAGAAAACAGGTATCTATAGCTGGTCCAAGAAACATCCTGATTTTGAAAGTCTGTACCTTTACAGTGTAATCCTTGTCAATGCTTGCAGAGAAAGTATACACTCTATTTATAAAAGATGAAGTTTTTAATATTTAAAGAAGGAAAACAAAGGAAAAAACTAAAGTCAATTCCCCATGAAATTGTTGGGCTTGTAGATATCATCCAACAAGAGGAGGTGTACCTGATTATAAGATGTTTCTTTACACTTCTACATGAAGCATAATAGCAAGAAGACACTAGAGGATATCAAAGTGAAAAAGCGAGCTCAGACAGGATGTATGTTATCTTCTCCCCAGCATCAAGTGATAAAACAAAAGAAAATGGCTTCAAGTTGTACTAGGGAAGGTTTAGGTTGGATATTAGGAACCATTTCTTTCCCTCAAGAGTGGTCAGGCATTGGAACAGGCTGCCCAGGGAAATGGTGGAGTCACCATCCCTGGAGGTGTTCAAGAAACCTGTGGGCATGGCACCTTGAGACATGTTTTTGTGGGCATGGTGGTGTTAGGGTTGAAGGTTGGGCTCAATGATCTTACAGGTCTTTACCAGCTGAAACAACTCTGTGACTTCATTTTTAACTCAGACCATGACTTTTTTTTTTCTTTTCTTTTTTTTTTTTTTTTTTTTAATTTTTGCTTTGCTAAGAAGGAAATAATGGTACAAATTATATCTTTTTTTCTTTTCTTTCCTGCTCTTCAGAGAGCTGATCATCAGAAATGCCGGAGCAATTTTACACACTGCAGATTAGTGCTGAGTGAAATACTCACTGCTGAGGGGAAAACGATTCGAATTTCATGGAGCTTTTACAAACATTTGACCCAGTGGATGGTGCTTTTGTCTATTAAAATGCACTTAAAATAGCATGTGTTATTTCTTCTGAAAGCTAAGTGTTTTTCTTCTAATCTTTGGAGGTATTTTAAGCATGGATAGAGATAAGTTTTAGAAAATGCTTTTTTTTTTTTTTTTTTTTTTTNNNNAAAAATTTTTTTTTTTTTTTTTTTTTTTTTTTTTCCTTCTTCTAGATAAGAATTAGGGGTTCGATTTTCAAATGAAAGACAGACAGCTGCACTTGCTACTCTTCATTTTAAGAAAACCAGAGATGCTCAACAGATTAACATCAGAACAGTCTCTGCTCTAACCCTTGCAGAAGAGCAAAATATTTCCTGCCTTTTTACAGAAAATTAAGGAATGAGCTGTGACGCTGTCATTAAATACTTTATCCTATGGCTATGAAAGTTGAAAAGGATCATTGTTCTCCAAGTTCAAGCTCAAATTACTTTCAGAAAGAAATAAAGGAAGAACAAAGAAACTGTGAAAAGAGGCTGGAGGCCAGGATGGCTGCTTTTAGCTGATAGATCTGAATTCTAGGTGGCTGTCTCTGTGAGAGATGTGAGGAAAAACCCAGTCCTCCAAAACCTCAGGACTTCAATTCTTCACTTCAACAGTGTAGGAGAGGTGGTGTTTCTGAGAAGGTCTTTCAAAGATGCAGAGATGTGGTGCTTGAACAACATGATTTACTATCAAACTTGATATAATAGGAGGTAGAACAGGAGAATGGCCTTTTCCAAACAAAATTATTGTCTGAAAAAAACCCATCATCACTATGTTGATAATGACAGGACAAGGGGCAATGGGTTTAAACTGGCAGAGGGGAAATTTAGACTGGATGTCAGGAAGAAGTTCTTTCCAGTGAGGATGGTGAGACAGTGGCACAGGTTGCCCAGGGAGGTTGTGACTGCTCCCTCCCTGGAGGTGTTCAAGCCCACGCTGGTGGAGGCCTTGAGGGAGCTGTACTAGTGGGAGGTGTCCCTGCCTATGGCAGGGGGTTGGAACTAGATGACCTTTGAGGTCCCTTCCAACCTTACCATTCTATGATTCTATGATTCCATATTAAGTTCAAAACCACAGTGGTGTGATTCACTATATCTGAGTTAGGTGGCTGCTTTGTTCCATTACACAATTGACGGTGGGGAGACACTGGAACAGGTTGCCCAGGGAAGTTGTGGATGCCCTCTCCCTGGTAGTGTTCAAGGCCAGGTTGGACAGAACCTTGAGCAAGTTGGTCTAGTGGGAGATGCCCCTACCCAAGGCAACGGGTTGGAAGCAGATGATCTTGAAGGTTCCTTCCAACCCAAACCATTCTATGAATCTATGAATTCCTTCTACTCAGGTTCTAGTCTGTCTCATCTTTTGAGATGGATATAGCACTTTGTTTACCATTGCATGTTAAATCACTTTCCTAGGAATTTGGGGACGTGGGTTCTGTACCTGCTTCATCTGCAAAGGGATTAATAGTTGGACATGATGCTCTTGGAGGTCTTTTCCAATCATAGTGATTCTCTGAAACTTACTTCTCTATGAACCCCTCTGCCTTCCCAAAGGGGAGAGAGAGGAAATAAAGGAGAGAAACTGATGAGTTGAGAAAGGAAACTAAAGCAGCTGGGATGGAAATACAAACAACAATATGAGATAGAGACAAAGAAATCTAAACCAATATGGAACCCAACCACTGATGACAATCAATCACTGTCACCACTGATGTGACAGAAGTTCTGCTGTGGCAGAAGTTCCAGGCTGGAATCAGTAGCAGATAAGATCTGAATTCAGGAGTTGGATTCTGGAACTGTGTTCCAGAACTCATGGATCAAGGTCAAATGCAGAATGAACAGAGTCCTCTTGGGACAACGTTCATTGAAGAAGAGCCTGACCCTCATGATGTCTTCAGGATGCTATCCATGGGATAGAATATCTTGTTGATCAGTTGATGTCTTCCAATTTTAGTGATTCTATGGTTCTGTGATTTGATAAACAGCTTCTTCCTTGATTCTGTTTTACAGCTGATTTTTCTCTGTGCTAATTCTCCAGAACTTCCCCAAAGTCCTAAAACCTCACTAAAATCTTTTACAAACTATTTTTTAACTTTGTTAAAATCAACACAGGGTTGAAAATAGTTTTTTATGGACTTCATCCAGCTCTGATTATCAATGATATTCTCCCTTTTCAAAAATCACTCACCTGTTCAAAAATTCCCAAATGCTAGAATGTCAAAACACACAAAAATGACAGGATGTGGCAGGTTCCCAGCTAAGGTATACATTTTCATTACTTGTTAGCACATACCTGACAAAAACCCTCCCTCTCAAATATGCAAAAAAGTCCAAAAGTCAATTTGACATATTTTTTATGTTTGAGTGAGGCATATAGGATCACAAAGTTTTGTAATAAACCCAGGATTACAATATAAATTCAAATCCCACTGCTGTTTGATGGAGTCAGAACCATACCAGAAAAGAATGGGATTGAGCTAACTGACTCGAGGATGGATATTGAGGTGCTGGAACATGTTCAGAGAAACTGGTGAAGGGCCTGGAGAACAGATCTGGTGAGGAGCAGCTGAGAGAACTGAGAGAAAAGGAGGCCGAGGGAAGACTTTATTCTCTATAACTCCCTACAAGAAGGATGGAGTGAGATGGGGGTTGGTACCCTAGTAGGCAGTAGAACGAGAGGAGATGGCTTCAAGTTGCTTCAGGGGAGGTTTGGAAAACATTTTGAGAAACGTTTCTTTCCTGCAAAAGTTGTAAGGAATTGGATCAGGCTGCCCAGGGAGGTGGTGGAGTCACCATCCCTGGAAATATTCTGGAAAAGTGTGGATATGAACTTTGGAATGTGGCTTGCTGAGCATCGTGGTGTTCGGTTGATGTTTGGACTTGATCTTTAAAGGTCTTTTCCAACTTCTGTGGTTCTATGATTCTGTGATCATCTTCTTCCCCACTTCTGCTTTTCAGTTGATTTTGCTCTGTACTAACAAGGATTTCTCTCTGTCTCTCCCTGCTCTTGGGGTAGTGAAGGAGATAAGAAACCTGCTTAGAGGAAAATGGTTTCACGTCTGCCCTGCTCTCCTTCATTGGCACACAACTAAGTGAACTGATACTAATTTCAGGGTTGACTCCCCTCTGAGTGGTGACATTTGTATTTACACATTATATCTCTTCATTAACATCTGTTACTATGAAGAGGTATAAATATGTCTTTCAAACTTCAGGAAAAAAAAGGATTTATGGAAATAGCTGAGAATACTTGTAATAAAATGAGGTTATATGCTGCTTACCTCTGTGAATAAGGAAAAGAAAGTAAGGGAGATAACCTTTCTCCCTTTTCTTTCTCTGCTCTCAGCGGTATCTGGAAGTAGAGGAACAAGAGGCCAAAAGTTATGGAGAAAAGTAATTTTGTTCATTAGACCAACTGATAAAGTTGCCCAAGAAAAAGAATTTTTCTGTGCACAAAAGCTTTTCTTCTAAGATAAATAAGCACCCAAGCACCTTTCTCTGAATGGCTGCTCAGGGAGTAAAAGATGTGAAGGGTTTCTTTCCCTGCACCCTATTTCTGCTCAACATGGGCAAGGTGGGAAAGTTTCAAAGTCACTTCTCCCCATTAAAGTCACATTGTGCTATCACAAATATTAATTGTGAGATGGTGCCTTGCACTTAGAATGCTTCTTTCTGCTGTGGTTCTGCTACGTGTTAACAATGACTCCTCTTGAGAATAGTGACAAAATGTCAAGCAGGAACAGCTCACATCCTCCTTTTCTCTAGTCCCTCACCCCAGTGCCTGAACATCTTAGAATCATAGAATAGTTTTGGTTGGAAAAGACCTTTATGATCATCCAGTGCAACCATTATCAAACTCTACTGAGTCTGGGGCTAACTCATGACCCTCAATGCCAGATCTCTGCAACCATTTCAACCCAATGCACAAAAGACAGACACAAAATTTAGAGCCGTGTCACCTAACTCATATTTATTTCAGTAATGAAAGAAACATAGGATCATTAAGGTTGGAAAATACCTCTAAGATCATCAAGTCAAACAGTCAACCCAACACTGCCATGCCCTCTAAAGCATGTCCCAAAGTGCCATGTCTGCGTGGGTTCTTGAACACCTCCAGGGACAGTGACTCCAGCATTTCCCTGTGCAGCCTGTTCCAATGCCTGACCACTCTTGCAGGAGAGAAATGTTTCCTATGATCCCACCTAACGCAATTTCAGACCATTTCCTATCAGGCTGTGCCCTGGTACCAGGGAGAAGAGACCAACTTCCCTCTGCTTACGACCTCCTTTTCAGGGAGTTGTAGAGAACCAGAAGGTCTCCCCTCAGTCTCCTCTTCTCCAGGTTAAACAATCTCACTTCCCTCAGTTGCTCCTCACCAGACCTATTCTCCAGACCTTTCACCATCTTCCTTGCCCTTCTCTGGACATCTTTCAGCACCAAAATGTCCTTCTTGGAATGAGGGTCCCCAAATTGAAGCTACAACTCAAGTTATGTACAGGGGGGCAAAATCTCTTGCCTGGTCCTGCTGCTCACACCATTCCTGAGGCCAGAATGCTTCTGGCCTTCTTGACCATGTGGGAGACATGCTTACTCATCTGTTGTTATGCCAGTTACATGTCAGTCTTTTATTTAGACACAAGACTTTGATGACTCAGCTCATGGACTGGAGAGCTCTATACCATTTATGGTCAAGTTTCTAGTTTTCCACTCTTCATCCAATGGGAGAAAGGAGCGGATCGGTTTTTCAGTAGAAGCTCCTTGTTTTAAATCCTGAAAGCAGTTACACAGGCAATAAATGTAGGCAACACCGATGCTGAAGAGTCTTATAATTCCTGGGGTGGGCACAAAGCCAGGATCACAATCTGGTTTTTTAAGACATGACACATTCACAGAACACTCTGATACAGTATGGTTTATTTATAGACTTTTGGACCTGTTTGAACTTTCCTGCTTTTATATCAGAGGAGAGAAGCTGAAGGTATCTCGAATAACCTATATGATATCGTTTGTTTTTTCCAAGCTCTAGTAGCAAATGCAGTGTCCAAATGTCTCTAGACCTTTAAGGTTTCTATATTGAAGCAAAGTCATTTTATCCTGAGGATTTAGTTGGCTCTCACCACCCAAAGAAACTCATCTGATTCATATCTCACTTCTTTTTCTATTTCTTTTTATTGCACAAAACCAACATGTCTCCGAATATAAAGCTAGCACAGCAAGTAGGGTAAACTCAGAGAGTGTAAGGAAAAAAAAAATTATACTATACTGCATTTGTGATGATTTCAGTGTGAAATTGGTTCTTGGGAATCCAAAGATGGATTTCTCATATGTAACAGAAGTTTGATTGACACAATTGTGAATCATGAAACATGGTAGCTCCATGTTGTGGAAGTTATTTCTGTGGACTATAGGATTGGAAAATCATAAAATCACAGAATTGGTTAAGTTGGAAAAGATCCATAAGGTCATAGAAGCTAACCACAATCTGCTAAGTCCAGTTCTGGGCCCCAAAGAATGACATAGAACTGTTGGAGTGGGTCCTTAAAGATCATCAGAGGGATGGAACAACTCCCCTGTGGGGACAGGATGAGAGAGTTGAGGCTGTTCAACGTGGAGACGGTTCTTGAGAGACCTTCTATCAGCCTTCCAGTATTTGAAGTGACCCAAAGAAAAGCTGGGGAGGGACTTTCTAGAAGGGCTTGTAGTGATAGGAAAAATAGCAATGACTTTGAGTTGGAAGAGAGGAGATTTAACCTGGGGATTAGGAAGAAATTCTTGTCAATGAGGGTGGTGAGACACTGAAACAAGCTGCCCAGGGAAGTTGTGGATGCTCCCTGTTTGGAGGTGTTCAAGGCTAGGTTGGATGGGGCCTTGAGCAGTCTGGTGTAGTGGAAGGTGTCCCTGCTCATGGCAGAGAGTTTGGAACAAGGTAATCTTGGAGGTCCCTTCCAATCCAACACATTCTATGAATCTATGAATCTATAAGTCAGTCACTAAACCATGTCCCTCATCTCAACATCTACATGTCTCGTAGGGAAGAGAAATCTACTACTACCCTGGGCAACCTGTTCCAAGACTTGACAACCCTTTTGGGGAAGACATTGTTCCTCATGTCCAACCTAAACCTGCCCTGGTGCAACTTGAAGCCGTTTCCTCTCATGCTATCACTTGTTACTTAGGAGAAGAGACCAGCCCCCACCAGCTCTGACCCCCTTTGAGAAATGCAGAATTATGTAAATCTGGGCTGTGATGTTTCAGTGCTGCCAGGACTTTAAAGGCCATATTCTACACATGTATATTGACTTCTAAAATCTGGATGATCAACCATTTGAAAAGTATTCTGAAGAATATATGCATTAATGTGCATCCTGGTGAACTTTGCAAACAGCAGTTACCTTTGAACAACTAGGATTAGGAGATTGTAACAAGGTGGGTGCAAGTCTTTTCTTCCTAAGAACAAGTGACAGAACAAAAGGAAATGGTCTCAAGTTGCACCAGGGGAGGTTTAGGTTGGATATTAGAAGGAACTTCTTGACTGAAAAGTTTTTCAAGGACTGTTCAGGGAGGTGGTTGAGTCCCCACCCCTGCAGGTGTTTCAAAAAGGCAGAGATGTGGTGCTGAGTGGCATAGCTTATCACCAGTCTTGGCATGGTTAGAGAGTGGTTGGACTTGATGATCTTAAATGTCTTTTCCAGTCAAAGTGATTCTGTGATTCTGTGATCTTAGATTCCCCTTCCGGAAAAAGAGAGCAGGAAAGAAATGTGCGAACACAAAACTCAATGGCTTTGAGTCATGATGTGGCTTTTTTTGAGACTGAGCATTCTCATTGTTGTTAACCTATGAGTGATTTCTAATTTAATCTTTGGATAATGGAGAAATAATGCAGTTCTGCTTCCTGGCACCTGCAGTTCCATGTCCCCATAAATCAAAGAGGAATGCTGCTCAAGAACTAGACCTCTGTTCATCTACACCCACCTAACTGGCCATTCTTTCCCTAATTGTCCTTTACATTGCTCCAAAGATCTCTTTTTAAGACAGTCTAAGGAGGCTTTTGAAGGCAGATTGTTTCATGAACTGGTCTCAGAAGCCTATGCAGATGGAAATAGGAAAACATTTCTTTCCTGCAAGAGTGGATAGGCATTGGAATAGACTGCATGGGAAGGTGGTGGAGTCACAGTCCCTGGAGGTGTTCAAGAAATGTGTGTACATGGCACTGTGAGATGTAGTTTAATGACCATGGTGATCTTAGGTGAATTGTTGAGCTCTAGGATCTTAAGAGGTCTTTTCCAACCAAAAAATTTCTATAATTATATGGCTTGTAGCAATAGTGATGTTGGGTTGATGGTTGGACTTGATGATCTTAAAGGTCTTTTCCAAGCTTCGTGATTCTATGACATTCTGTCAATTCTCCACCAGTTTTCTCTCTGTATATTCTACAGACTCCTTCATACCATCCTCACAGGTTAATCAGTGAGTGGCACATTACAGATCTTCATGTCACACCTCAAAATTTCCAATAAGTGATCCTCTTGAGTTTCCTGACATAAAATGCTATTCTAGGAATCTCCAACAGAGCTTTCACATGAGGTCATGCACTTAAATCTTAGAAGGAATGAAGCAACTGCCCCAAACAGGGAGACCTGTAAAATAAATGTTGTATCTCAAAGTCTTAAGGTTTTAGCTGAAGCAAAGAGGCGAGCACCAGGCAGCATGGATCTGCGGAACCCATACACACTGACCATCTCTAACCAGTGTGGAAACAGGACAAGTGATAGGACAAGGGGCAATGGGTGCAGACTAGAACACAGAAGGTTTCGCTCAAACTTAAGAAGAAACTTTTTTGCTTTGAGCATGGCAGAGCACTGGATTAATCTGTCCAGAGACATTGTGGAGTCCCCTTCTCAGAAGGCATTCAAACACTCTGGACGGCCTGCTTTGGGTGACCCTGCTTTAGCAGGGGGGTTGGGCTAGATGATATCTGAAAGTTCCTTCCAAACCCTACCAATCTATGACTCCACAATTCCATGATTCAGTGATTTCATGATTCCATGATTTTGTGATTCTATGATTCCATGATTCTATCATTCAATAATTCCATGATTCTATGATTCCATGATTTTGTGATTCTATGATTACATGATTCTATCATTCAATAATTCCATGATTCTATGATTCCATGATTTTGTGATTCTATGATTACATGATTCTATCATTCTACGATTCTATGATTTTGTGATTATGTGATTCTATCATTCAGTGATTCCATGATTCTATGATTTTGTGATTCTGTGATTCTGTGATTCTATCATACAATGATTCCATGGTTTTCTGATTCTATGATTTTGTGATTCTATGATAACATACTTCTATCATACAATGATTCCATGGTTTTCTGATTCTATGATTTTGTGATTCTATGATAACATACTTCTATCATACAATGATTCCATGATTCTGTGATTCTATGATTACATAATTCTACCATTCAACGATTCCATGATTCTACGATTCCATGATTTTGTGATTATATGATTACATGATCCTATCATTCAATAATTCCATGATTCTATGATTCCATGATTTTGTGATTCTCTGATTCCATGATTCTATCATTCAATGATTCCATGATTCTATGATTCTATGATCTTGTGATTATGTGATTATGTGATTCTATCATACAATGATTCCATGATTTTGTGATTCTATGATAACACACTTCTATCATACAATGATTCCATGATTCTGTGATTCTATGATTACATAATTCTACCATTCAACGATTCCATGATTCTATGATTCCATGGTTTGATGATTCTATGATAACACAATTCTATCATTCAGTGATTCAATGATTCCATTATTTTATCATTCAACAATTCTGTGATTCTATCATTTTATCATGTGTGGACCCTTTGGTGCTTGGACTGGATGATCTTTGAAGGCTCTTTCAAGTGGGCATTCTGTGCCTATCATTCAGTGATTCTCAAGTTCAATGAAATGAGATGGTCATTTGCACTTGATCTCAGAAACTAAGACTCTCAGTTCTCAGAACCTCACACTTGTTGACTGCTTTTTTCCTCACTGTGGACAGTCTCAAGCTGTTGTCCATTCAGTGACCATTATTATCCATCTTTCCCTTCCTATCAATTAATTTCTCATGAAAAATACAAATATTGCACTCTCCTGCAAAAGCAAATGCAAGGATGGGAGGATTCATAAATACAAATGACAACTTTTAAAAGTAGACATTTACAAAATTTGAGAGTCTTTTACACAGACACTGTTTATCATATTCTCCTCCAAACGCTCTAACAGATGACTGCAACAACTTCTCAGTGCTATTGTGAAGGCAGCTCTCTCTTCTTCAAGCTGAACACTTCCAGTCCTCTTCCCACTCATTACGTCCTACGTCTTGTCAATCTTGGTTTCAGAAGCTGTCAGTCAGAAGTGTCGTGGGTGATACATGGTAGTATTTTTGTTAATCACACCAAGGTGGGCATTTCTTCCAGTTTTTCTTTCTTCCCTTGTTTGAAAGTGCAGTGTGTATCTTATAGGCACACAAAGCAAACACGGAAGTACCTGGAAAACAGTGTTTTGCAAACCGAAGGCGTAACTTTGGTAGAGTAACACTTAGAGCTAATCAAAGTCCCATTGTTAGTCAGATATCAGCCTGGTTATTTAATATGGTGGTCCCAGATATTGTAATTACCTCCTTATACTTAAGGTTAATGATATGTTAAAGAGCCATTATGAAATATTAACAAAAAAAGAAAAAAAGAAAGAATAGGAGGCACAATAATTTGCTGAAGCACTTTGTGGGTTCCACAGTTGTATCAGTGCCTGTGATCAAGCTACTAGGAGGAGAATGAGAAAGTAGGCAATGAAGAATGAAGGAGAAGGAGAATGAAGGGGAAGGAGAATAAAGGAGAAGGAGAAGAAGGAAGGTGAAGGAGAAGGTGAATGAAGGAGAAGAAAAAGGAGAAGAATGAAGGAGAAGGAAGAGAAGGAAAACGAGGAGAATGAGAAGAACCACATTGTTGACAAACCCTTCAAGGAATCTCAAGACTTTACCCTCTGGCATTGGTATCAGAAAGTTGCAGTTACACTTATCCTTCTAAAGCCTTTCATGATGTATTTTAGCTTTCCAGACTTCCTGAACTGCTTTATCTCAAAGGCATTAAGGTTGGCCAGTTGGAGAATGGGTACTAAAATAGTGTAATATAGTAGTGAGTATATACAAGACAAAAAAAAAAATCTCTGAGAAAGAAGACAAGAAATGAAAACAAAATCACACTTTCAAATTTGGTGGTAAAAATAAAAACAAGACGACATGTTTTCTTCCTGTGTTTCCTAGTTGTTGAACATTTTTTCAGTCACAATTCATAGAATTCTTTTTGTTGGGAGATACCTTTTGAGATCATTAAGCCTGACCTTTAACCTAAGACTACCATGGCTGTTAAACTATGTCCCAGAGTGTCATGTCTACACATTTCTTGAGCACCTCCAGGAACGTTGACTCCACCACCTCCCTGGGCAGCCTGTTCCAATTCCTCCCATGGCACTTAGAGAAGTCCTTGCTGAGATATTTTAGCAACTGGATACATTTCCAGTTCAGATTTGATAGAAAGAGAGGAAACAGCCCCAAGTGGCACAAAGGAAGATTTAGGTTGGATATTATGAAACATTTCTTTCTTGCAGGAGTGTCCAGGCATTGGAACAGGCTGCCCAGGGAACTGCTGGAGTCACTGTCCCTGAAGGTGTTCAAGAAGCATGTAGAACATGGCACTTTGGGACATGCTTTAGTGGGCATGATGGTGTTGGGTTGATGATTTGATTTGATGTTTTTCAAGGTCTTTTCAAACCGGAATTGTTTTATGATTCTCTGTTTCTATGGTTCTGTGAAGGACTGGGTTCTGTGGGTTGATCAAGCGGTTATGCACTGATGGTGGTTATCACAACCTTAAAAAACCCACTCTACTCATCCAGTTTGAAATAGCTAAAGCCTTCATGTCTGACAAATGTTGCTTGTAATGAAAATATTTACATACTCCTAACTACAGCGACTGTCAGATGTTGCTAAAATTACCAGCCTTACACAATACCAAAGGCAATATGAATGATTGTCAGCCACTGAAAGAAACAGGTTCTATGTTCCAAAAAGCCTTAAAGAAATCTGAGGAGGGACATTTTACAAGGGCTTGTAGTGATAGGACAAGAGGAAATTGATTAAACCTGGAGTAGGGAAGATTTAGAATCATAGAATCAGAGTGGTTTAGGTTGTAAATGACTTCAAAGCTCATCCAATTCCAACCCCTACCATAGGGAGGGACACCTCCCACTAGAACAGGTCACTCAAGCCCTCCTCCAACCTGGCCTTGAACACCTCCAGGGAGGGAGCAGCCACAACCTCCCTGGGCAACCTGTGCCAGTGTCTCACCACCCTTACTCTAAAGAACTTCTACATAACATCCAGTCTAAATCTCCCCTCTGCCAGTTTAAAACCATTACTACTCATCCTGTCATTGCAAGACCTTGTAAATANATGATCCTTGAGGTCCCTTCCAACCTTACCATTCTATGATTCTATGATTCTATGATTCTAATTCAATCTTTGAGATTGAGTTCAACAATCTAATTGTACCAAGACTAGGGGTTAAAAATATCCCTCAGCACCATATCTCTTCTGCAAAACACCTCCAGGAAAGGGGATTCAATCACCTCCCTGGGCAAGCTGTTCCAGTCTTTGAGAACCCTTTCAGTCAAGAAGTTTCTTCCCAAATTTAACCTAAACCTCCCCTGGTACATCATGAGGCCATTTCCTCCCATCACATGTTACTATGGAGAACAGAGTCCCACTTTACTCCAACTTCCTTTCATAGAATCATAGAATGGTAAGGTTGGAAGGGACCTCAAGGATCATCTAGTTCCAACCCTCTGCCATAGGCAGGGACACCTCCCACTAGTACAGGTTACTCAAGACCTCATCCAATCTGGCCTTGAACACCTCCAGGGAGGGAAAATCCACGACCTCCCTGGGCAACTCCTTTCAGGGAGTTGTTGAGGTTTCCCCTCAGCCTTCTCTTCTCCAGACTAAACAGCCCCAGTTGCCTCAGCTACTTCTCACCAGAGGTGTTCTCCACACCCTTCACCAGTTTTGTTGCCCTTCTATGGACACACTACAGCACCTCGATGCCTTGTGTGTGAGATCCCCAAACTGAACCCAGTCCTCAAGCAGTGGTGAGTCCAGAGAGACAATCATTGAACAAGCTGAGAGGTTTACTTTGCAGTCTAAGTATCTACTAGAAAAAAAAAAAAATCCTGACAAAGTGATTGAATCATGCAGGTGATGATGAATTCAGCAATCCTTTAAAATTTCATATTTACAGAATAATCTGTGAGTAGAAGCAGTTGTAAACCATTCAGCAAGGAGCAGATTGTGAAAAGGAGATCTTATTAATATAGACTGAATGCTTTTCAGCAAAGCAGTTCCCTATGACAAAAGCCCCAAGTAGAAGAAGGTTCTCCCACGTGTTAAAATAGACTGTGGCAAAGAAATTGAAAAAAGAAATGAAGAAGCATCTAGATGCCAGATGGCTGTGTTTTCATGTTCCAGTAGAAGGGTGTCATAATTCCATTCTTGACTGCAGTTCTTTACATAAAAGGCACCAAAAATAGAATGTATCAGAAAACTACAATCTACTGTGAGTAGCAATTTTAGGAGACCCAGTGCCTGGTTACATCACAATGATTTAAAATGTTTAACATCTCTGTAAATTAAAAAAAAAAAAAAAAAAAAAAAAAAAAAAAAAAAAACCAACGGGGCCAAAACAAAAAAAAAAAAAAAAAAAGCACAGGCTGCACACACACAAAAAAATGCTCTCTGAAGCTGTCTGACAAAGAATCACTAAGTACAATTCTGCATTTGAGCTCCTACTCCTTTCATAGAATCAGAGAATTGTTTGTGTTGGAAAAGACCTCCAAGATCATTGAGCCCAACCATCAAGTTAAGACCATCATGGCCATCAAACCATGAACTGAAGTACCATCCACACTGTTTTCAAGCACCTCAAACAAGGGTAAGATATTAGGTATTGTGTTCAGTCAGAGCAGACTTATGTTTTGAGAGGCTCTAATGAGTTCATAAGGTTGTTGTGACCAAATGGAAGCACTGATGTGGAGGTGTATACATGTGTGTGTGTGTGTGTGTGTTTGACTGTGACAGTGTAGATGTGGAGACAGACCTGTTGCTGTCTTGTTGCTACTGCCTCTAGGTTTACTTTGGAGTAAGTTATCCCCACCTGAATTTTCCCTCTGAGAAAACTAGCAGCCGCAGTTCAAAAGAGAGCCCAGGAGCAAGCTGACATCCAAGCAGTATGAAGAGTCAACAAAGTGCAGGGTGAGGTGAGATGCAGTGCTAAGCTGTTTGACAGCATGCTTTGTTCACATGTACCTTGTCAACTCTAGCTGTACGGCAGTGATGTCCTGAGGAGACATACCCTGAAACACCATCTCACAACTCCAGTTACCTCTGCAGAGATTCCTGCACAAAGACATTCCTACTATGGTTCCTTTGCTTTCATGTCTAACTCCTTGGCTTTGACGGTATTTGGCTGTCAAAATCTTTCACTTCTCATATGCTTACTCAGCTTCTTGTGTTCAAAATGCTCTGCTTTTCCATTTTTAATGCATCTCTGCTCCAACACAGAAGTATTGAATTAAAATTTCCTTCTCCAGAAAGTTATTATTTCCAGAAGAAGACCTTATTTTAAAAAGTGAGATTTTTTGTTTCCCTGATATAATGTATTTCGATCATACTCATAGAATCATAGAATCGTTTGGGTAGGAAAAGACCACTGAGATCATGGGGTCCAGCCATCAAGACCTCTGATCCAGGTGAGAAAGGACCTCTGAGATCAAGTCCAGCCATTTCACCCACACCATCAAGTTTGTCACTACACCATGTTTCCCAGAGAAGTTGTGGATGCCTGTGGTGTTGGGAAGGACCTTCAAGATCATCTAGTTCCAACTCCTCTGCCAAGGGCAGTGGCATCTCCCACTAGACCAGGTTGCTGAAAGCCTCATCCAGCCTGATCTTAAACAGAATCATAGAATGTCAGGGGCTGGAAGGGACCAGTCCAACCTCCTTGCCAGACCAGGATACCACATCACAAAGGAATGTGTCCAGGCAGGTTTTGAATATCTCCAGAAAGGAAGACTCCACAACCCTCTTGGGCAGCAGTGTTCTGTCACCCTCATGTGGAAAAAATTCCTCCCCATGTTTAAATGAAACTTCCTATGCCTCAGCTTCCACCCATTGCCCTTTGTCCTGTCACTGGGCATCACCCAGCAGAGCCTGGCTACATCCTTCTGGCACTCCCCCTTTTCATATTTAAAAACATTGAGGAGGTCACGTCTCAGTCTCCTCTTCTTCAACCTAAAGAACTCCAGCTCCCTCAGTCTCTCCTCGTGAGAGAGATGTTCCATTTCCTTCATCATCTTTGTGGCTCTATACTGGACTCTCTCAAGCAGTTCTATGTCCCTTTTGAACTGAGGGGCCTAGAACAGGACACAGTACTCCAGATGTGGCCTCACCAGGGCAGAGTAGAGGGGCAGGAGAACCTCTCTCGACCTACTAGCCACAGCCCTTCTAATATACCCCAGAATGGCGTTGTCCCTCCTGGCCACGAGAGCACGAATTCTTCCAGGGTGTTCAGGACTTGAGGTTTCTGGAGGCTTGGAGCAGGCTGCCCACAGAGTTTGTGAAGTCTCCTCTCTGGAGCTATTCCAAACCCATCTGCAGACATTTCTTTGCAATCTTCTCTAGGCAAACCTGTTTGAGCCAGGGGTATTGAACTTGATGATCTCCAGACGTCCCTTCCAAATCCCACCGTTCTTTGATTCTGTGATTCTAGGTGGAAATATAAAGCAGTATGGAATATACAGTAATTTCTTACTCTAGTTTTTAAAATATCTTGATATCTTGGCATTACTAACCAGGGAAAAAATTATTACCATCAAAATATCTGAGAGGCATTTTCCTGTGGGAGGTAAAATAGTGGGTGTCTAAGATGGGAAACCTCACTTTATATAATTCTGTTTCATCCTCCAGGCACACAAATTAGGCTTTGAGTTCTTGCTTTCTATTCCCATCTCTTTCACTAACTTATCTTAAAAATTCTTTGCACCTTGCAATTTGCCAACAGGTGTGAGAAACCAGTTCCCAAGGGAAAGAAGAAAGAGAGAATCATAGAATTGTTCAGTAGGAAGAGACTTGTGAGATCACTGAGTCCAACCATTGACCCAACACCAACAAGGCCATTGAAACATGTCCCAATGTGCCAACATCCACATGTTCCTTGAACACCTCCAGGGACAGTGCCACCACATCCCTGAGTGGCCAGTTCCAATGCCTGACCACTCTTACAGGAAACACATTTATCCTGATATCCAACCTAAAGCTTCCTTGGCACTGTTTCAGGCTTCTTATCTCCTTCACTAACCCAAGTGCAGGGAGACAGAGAGAAATCCTTTTAGTACTGAGCAAAATCAACTGAAAAGCAGAAGTAGGGAAGAAGATGATCACAGAATAATAGCATCACTGAAGTTGGAAAAGACCTCTTAAGATCAAGTCCAAACATCAACTGAACACCACCATGCTCATTAAGCCACATCCTAAAGTTCATGTCCACACTTTTCCAGAATATCTCCAGGGATGGTGACTCCACCACCTCCTTGGGTAGCCTGTTCCAATTCCTTACAACTTTTGCAACTCCCTGATGCAACTTGAAGCCATCTCCTCACATTCTATCACCTGATACTACAGAGAAGAGAGCAGCCCACAGCTCACTCCAGCCTTCTTCCAGGTAGTTGTACAGAGCAATGAGATCTTGCCCCAGCCTTCTCTTCTCCAGACTAAACAACCCCAGTTCTCTCAGCTGCTCCTCATGAGACCTGTTCCCCAGACCCTTCACCTGCTTTGCTGCCCAGTATTTCTGGTGTGGCCTCACTAGCGCTGAGTTGGGGCACAATCACTTCCCTCATACCGCTGGCATCACGAGTCCTTGTCCAGCTAGGATGCTGGTGGCCTTCTTGGCCACCTGAACAGAAGAAATGTCTTTTTCAGACACAGCTGGAGGGGGTAGCTTACTGTTCTGAACATCATGGAGATGTTTGAAATCTCTGGGCCAACAATTTCAGTTGAGGTAGGACTGACTCAAATCTTTCTCCTCAATTCAGGGAGGGTGCTTTTTTAAGATGAGGCTTTAAACACCGACGATGTGTTGGCTGTGTGACTGTGTTACCAAGCCCTGGTGTACTTGGCATAGGAAAGTGTATGTCCTAGAAGGAACATTTTGTCTCCACAAACTGTTCTACAGAAATCTTGGGGGAAAGCCAGCATAGTGTCAAATCCATAAAACCCAAAGCCTCTTGTTTTTTTTAAAGACTTTTTGCTTTCTCACCTTTATTTCTGGTTTGAGTTGCTTGGTGGGGGTTTTTCTGTAGTGGTTCTTTTTTTCCTTTTCTCTCTTCCAAGGAAACAGACAAACTTACCATAGGAAAGTATTTTCTGATCCCATAAGCAGAAGAGAGGGACTGTTTATAAGAATCTGTGGTGTTAGGACAAGGGACAATATTTTGAAACTGTAGTAGGATAGATTTAGGTTGGACATTAGGAAGAAATTCTCTACTATGAGGGTGCTGTGACACTGAAACAGGTTATCCAGAGAAGTTGTGGATGCCTCATCCCTGGAAGTGTTTGAGACCAGGCTGGATAAGCCTTTGAGAAATCTTGTCTAGTCAGAATCATGGAGTCACAGAATTAACCAGGTTGGACTCTAGGATCCAGTCCAGCCTATCACCTAACCCTTCTAATTAACTAAACCATGGCACTAAGTGCCTTATCCAACCTCCTCTTAAAGACCTCCAGGGGTGGTGACTCTACCACCTCCCCGGGCAGCCCATTCCAATGTCAATCACTCCTTCTGTAAAGAACTTCTTCCTAATGTCCAGCCTAAACCTACCCTGGTGCAGTTTGAGGCTGTATCCACTTGTTCTGTTGCTGGTTGCCTGGGAGAAAAGACCAACACCCACCTGGCTACAACCTCCTTTCAGGTAGTTGTAGACAGCAATGAGGTCTGCCCTGAGCCTTCTGTTTTCCAGGCTGAACACCCCCAGTTCCCTCAGCCTCTCCTCACAGGGCTGTGCTCCAGGCCCCTCACCAGCTTTGTTGCCCTTCTCTGGGCATGTTCAAGCACTTCAACATCTTTCTCAAACTGAGGGACCCAGAACTGGACACAGTACTCAAGGTGAGGCCTAACAGTGCTGAGTACAGAGGCAGAAGGACTTCCCTGGTCCTGCTGGCCACACTATTCCTGATCCAGGCCAGGATGCCATTGGATTTCTTGGCCACCTGAGCACACTGCTGGCTCATGTTCAGTCACCTGTGGACCAGCACCCCCAGGTCCCTCTCTGCCTGGCTGTTCTCCATCCACTCTGCCCCCAGCCTGTAGCACTGCATGGAGTTGTTGCAGCCAGAGTGCAGAACCTGGCACTTGGCCTTGTTAAAAGTTATGGTGTTGGACTGTGCTCATCTGTCCAGCCTGTCCAGGTCCCTCTGCAGAGCCCTCCTGCCCTCTAACAGATCAACACCTGCTCCCTACTTGGTGTCATCTGCAAACTTACTGATGGTGGAGTCAATTCCTTCATTCAGATCATCAAGGAAGGTATTAGACAGGACTGGGCCCAGCACTGATCCCTGGGGCACACCACTAGTGACAGCTGCCCACTGGATGTGGCACCATTCGCCACCACTCTCTGGGCCTGGTCCTCCAGCCAGTTCTTAACGCAGCACAGAGTGTCCCTGCCCAAGCCAGGGGCTGCCAGCTTGGCCAGGAGTTTGCTATGGCAGACAGAGTCAAAGGCCTTGCTGAAGTCCAGGTAGACTACATCCACAGTCTTCCCCATGTCCACCAGATGGGTCACCTGGTCTTAAAAAGAGATCAAGTCCAAGGTGTCCCTTCCCATAGCAGCAGGATTGGAACTAGATGATTGTCAAAGTCCCTCCCAACTAATCCATTCTTTGATTCCATAAGAGAAGAGTGGGTTTAGAAGTAGGCTAATCTACTTTTTCTGCTTGCTTTTAGCAGGCAGTCAGCTTGTGTGACATGCCTTCTTCAGTATTGGCTGTAACTTGACTCAATAGTCATCAGGACTTTTACACTGCTGGAAAGAATATAGATAATTGGCCATTTCTTTTTGTTTTCTAGAAACATAGAATTATAACATAGATTCATAGAATCGTGGAATCAGAGAATCATGGAATCATAGAATCATAAAATCATGGAATTGCAGAAGCCTGGAGAAGAGTAGACTGAGTGGGATCTCATCAATGCTGATCAGTACTTAAAGAGTGGGTGTCAGGTGGATGGCACCAGCCTTTTTTTCAGTGATGCCCAGTGACAGGACAAGTAGTAATGGGTACAAACTTGAACAAAGTAAGGTCCATCTAAACATGAGGAGGAACTTATTTCCTTGAGGGTGGTAGAGCACTGGAGCAGGCTTTACAGAGAGGTGGTGGAGTCTTCATCTCTTAGAGTCATTCAAAACCTCTCTGGACAGTCCTGTGCAACATACTCTGGGGTAATGTGCTCTGGTAGAGAGATTGGACTCAATGATCTCCAGGGGTCACTTTCAACCTTTATCATCCTGTGATTCTGTGATTCTATGATCCTTTTTATGTGCCTAAGCACTACAGCAGTGACCAGCCAAAATTTGCTGATGTATTTGATGCTTCCCTTCACTGCATGTGAGAGGTGTAGTCTTGGAATATTTTCCTCATTTCCTCTCCCACTGCCTCCATAACTCAGTAACCTTCATACTGCCTGAAAATAGCTGGATCCAGCTTCCTGCATGTCCTCTCAATTGCTTGCAATTTACTTGGCCAAATGGGTTTTTCTGTGGATAAATGAGAAGTTGAATGTGCCCCTGCTTAGCTATTGGCTCCTGCTGACTCAACAAGTGAGGGACACAATCAAATAACACCACTTCCACCTCTTCTCTCACCTTCTTTATACCTCCTTCTGTTTTGCCTCCTGTGTCTGTAGTACTATTTCAAGTGTATTCTTTATTATTTTCAATTTAGAGTTGAAAGAGGTGTTCAAGATCACCTATTGCCACCCCCTCTGCCATGGATATGGACACCTTCTACTAGACCAGATTGCTCAAAGCCTCAAATGACCTGGATTTCACCACTTCCAGCCTTGGAGTCTCCACAGCTTCTCTGTGCAACTTGTTCCGGTGCCTCACCATTGTCACGGGGAAGAACTTCCTTGTGTCTCATCTCAATGCAACTTCTTCCAGTTTGAAGCCATTACTCTTCATCCTGTCACTCCATGTCTTGAAATAAAGGGAATCTTTACAAGTCTTCCTCAAAATTCCTGCAGGAAAAAATATGAAGACTCAGAGACTCAAGTCAGGCAAGAAGCAAAAGAAGTGTGTGTAGAAGAAAACTGAGAAGGGATCACACCAGTGCTGATCAATATCTAAAGGGCAAGTGTCAGGAAGATGGAGCAATATTCTTCTCAGTGGTGTCCAGTGACAGAACATGGGGCAAAGGACACAAACTGGAACATAGGAGGTTCCATGTGAACATCAGGAAAGCTTCTTCACTGTGAGGATGCTGCCCAGAGAGGTTATGGAGTTTCTATCTCTGGAGGTATTCCAAACCCACTGGGATGCATTCCTCTGTGATTTACTCTAGATGATCTTTCACTAGCAGGTGGATTGGACTAGATGATCTCCAGAGGTCCTTTCCAACACCCCTCATGCTGAAATTCTACAATTCTTAGGTTATCTACACAGAATGACAATATGGTAGGGGTTGGAAGGGACTTCTAGAGATCACCCAATCCAAACATCCTGCTAAGGTAGGATCACCCAGATCAGGTTGCATGGGCATACATCCAGGCTGATTTTGAGTCTCCAGAGAGGAAGGCTCCACAACCTCTCTCAGCATATGAGATGGTAGCACAGAGCTGTTCAGCTTGGACTGGAGGACAGTTCAGTGTCTGTGTATTGTCTGTGTAGAGGAAGCACAGTAAGGCTTCAGGCGCTTCCTGCTCTTATCAACCCTAGGAAAGCATTAAGAGTAGGAGCAGCATCTGTGATTTTTTTTTTTTTCCTGAAGAAAAAAAAGACAAAGTGAGGGCAGACATTGAGGGAAATGAGATTTAAGCCCCATTATACATGGAAATGTCTTCAAAGAAAGTAATTTTGAAAATGTGCTGAGGCACCAGTCCATTGAGAACTCCTGGGAACATATTCATCAACTACATTCAGGCAAAAGGAAAGTCCCATAATACACTTTCACATTTCCTGCTGGTTGACTTCAGAATGCCTTAGACTGGCAAGTGGAAGTTTTTGGAAGGAGCAGACAGCTCTGGGAAGCAAAACCCTGGAAAAAAACAGCAAGAGAACATAAAAACCTCCCATCTTATCAATGGGATGCTACAAGTGAGCGGGATTTTGGCCACAATATTCTGGTGCATCCAATATCAGAGCTTGTCTCTTTGACCTTCTTTTAAATGGAGATGTGCCCTTTTTTTTTTACAAATACATGATTTTTTTTTTCTTTTAAATTTATCTCAAACCCCACAAACCAACCATAAGATTGGACTATTTTTGCCTCTCTTGCAACCATGAGTCAGCAATATGCCCTCATGCCCATGAAAGCCAATGGTATCCTGAGGGGCATGAAGAAGTGTGGCTGGCAGGTAGAGGGATGTTCTCTCCCTGCTCTATTCTGCCCTGGTGAGAGCATACCTGGAGTACTGTGTCCAGTTCTGGGCTCCCCAGTTCAAAGGGGTAGGGAACTGCACAGAGGATGGCTTGGCTATGAGGATAATGAAGGGACTGGAAGATCTGTCTGATGAGAAAAGGCTGAGAGACCTAGGGCTGTTTATCCTTCAGAAGAGCAGCCTGAGAAGGAGTCTTATCAATATTTATAAGTATCTGAAGAGTGTGTGTCAAGAAGAAGGGGGCAGTCTCTTGTCAGTGGTGTCCTGTGATAGGACAAGGGGCAGTGGATATAAAATAGAGCACTGGAAATTCCATTTCGACATGTGGAAAGATCTTCTTTACCATGAGGGTGCTGGAGCTCTGAATCAGGCTGCCCAGAGAGATTGTAGTCTCCTCTGGGTGATCTACTTGCTCTAGGTGAACCTGCTTTAACAGAGAGGTTGAGCTTGATGATCTCCAGGAGTCCCTTCCAGCCTGTACCTTTCTCTGATTCTATGTTTTAATAAAGAATCACTGACAGAAATTGCACTGTTGTGAAGATAAGGCAGGAGATGAGTGCTTAAAAGCTTTCTTTTCCCTTTATAAAGTGCAGAATATTTTATTAACAGCATTTCATGATAAATTGGCTCTGAGGACAGGGTTTTTTTTGAATCAGCAAGTCAGATGTGACAGCAGCCTTGAACGGTGGCTTTGATGACAGTGCTTGTGTGGTGAAAAAGCACCAAGAATTACATGGACTGTTTTCAGCCTCAAAACTTAACTTTCCAGCAAGAGTGATGTTTGACTGAAGATCAAGAATGGTGTTTCCATGCTTCTACAATCACCAGGGGAAGTTTAGGTTGCATCTGTCCTGCCGGGGCAAAACAGGCCCAGACTTATTTGCAATGCCAGTGCCCTGTTTGCTTAGCTAGGTCTCTAATTTCCCTCCTGCCAGTGGTCTGTTTTGGCTCCAGGAGTGGTTGAAGGGCTCTGCTCTGGGAGAGCTCTGACTTCACTTGCTTTTGGGGTCTACTTCTCCACCTGCCGCTGGTTGTGTGTTGCGGACTGGCTACCCCAGGACTCAGACTCCCATCTTTTGCTTTTGGTTTTGGCAGCACACTCAGCTCCTGCTGCCCTCTTTGCCTTGTGGTTGCGCTGAAAGCACGATTTGGGATCATAAATTCTTCAATTATTACCTCAGACTTATCAGATATTACTCTGTGAGTAAATTTGGCTGTTAAATTAACTGGAGTCTCAGGTTTTCCCACCAACAGCCCTGTTGGAGGGCAAGGGGAATCCATTTTGTTGCTGACAGTGCAGTTGCTGCTCCTCACCCTCCGATCTGGGTCGTGCATAGGATATGGATAGTTACATTTCTTTATCCCTTCCCTAAATTGCTTTCTAAAAATTCCTGTTGTACATTTTGTGTAAATAATTCCCAACTGGGTACTCAAACTTTTGATAAGTTGTAAATAGTTTACTGTTGTGGGGCATTTGGTTGGTTGGTTGGTGCAGGAATTTGTGTTAATAAAGTTGGATATTTTCCTACTTCCACATATTAAAATTGAATATTCATAACAGCATCTTAGAAGAAACTTCTTGGCTGGAAGGGTTCTCAAAGATTGGAACAGATTGCCCAGGCAGGTGTTTGAATTCCTAACCCTGGAGGTCTTTAAAAGCCACAGAGATGTGGTGCTAAGGTACATGGTTTAGCCCTAGACTTGGCAGAATTAGCAAATTGCTGGACTTGATGGACTTAAAGTTGTCTTTTCCAACCAAATTGATTCTATAATTCTTTGATTCTAACCTAACCTCAGTAAAGTTACTGAAAACAATTGAACTGGTCATCCCAACTTTCATTTACAGTAATTGGTTGTTATTACATCTATCATAGAATCATTAAGGTTGGAAAAGACCTTTAAAATGTTACCTGTCTGAAACTGATCCTTTCTAAGTCCTTTTATGGAATCTGTTTCATGCCTGAATCTTTTATCTTTCACATGATTCCACTAAGCTACTTTCCATCTGTGAAGCTAAAAAACCTTAATCATGCCTTCTAACAAATGTTATCACACTTAGATAGCAAAGGATGCCCAGAGAGAAGAGAAGAACATTTGGGAACTTCTACCATCTGTGCATCACCCGTTTATGCTTATCCAAGAGTCCTACCCTCAGTCTTGGTTTCTTCTTCTCCAAAGTGTTGTACATCCAATTGCACTTTCTTTTGTAGAGATAGGGATCTTTGCTGTCCTCTGTCTGCAACAGAAATGGTGATGATTCTATGACTACTTACCACACAATTATGTTCGAAGGACATTATTAAAGCCAAACAATTAAATGCTCATTTTGTAATTCAAAAAATACTGAAATAAAGCTGTAGGTGGAACCACAGTGCCACATGTAGTTGTGCAGTCTGGCATAGGCTTTCAAAAGAGCTATGTTTTTTCCACTCAAGGTCCCTACTTTCTTCACTGGGGAGAAGTGACCTTCTCTGAGGTGAAATCAAGGAGAGAAAAAAACCCATCGAATTACAGAATCATAGAATGCACTATCTTGGAAGAGATCTTGAAAGGTTATCTTGTCCAGCTACCCTGCAGTAAGCAGCAACATGCCTAACTAAATCAGGGTGCTCAGAGCCCCAGTAAGTCTGGCCTTCAGTATCTCCAGAAATGGGGCTTTCATCACCTCCCAGAGCAACCTGCTCCAGTGTTCCACCACATGCATTGTGGAGTGCTTCTTCCTGATGTCCAACCTAAATCCACCCTGCTCCAGATTCTAACCATTACCTCTTGTCCTACAACCACAGGCCCTTCTAAACAGACCCTCCTCAATCTTCCTGTAGGTCCCCTTCAGATACTGAAATGCGTCTCTAAGGTCTCCCTGGAGCCTTCTCTTTTCCAGGCCGAACAAACAAAACTCTCCCAACCTGTCTTCATAGCAGAGGTGCTCCAACCCTTTGATTATCTTTCTGGCCTTCTCTGGATCCTCTCCAGCAGTTCCATGTCCTACTTGTTTTGAGGGCTCCAGATATTGCCACAGCATTCCAGGTGACATCTCACCACAGCAGAGCAGAGTGACAGAATCACTTCTCCTGACCTGCTGGCCACACTTCTCATCAACCAGCACCTCAAATCCATTTCTTCAGGGCTGTTCTCAATCTCCTCACTCCCCCAACCTGGATTGATGTCGAGGGTTGCTCCAACCTATGTGCAGGGCCTTGCACTTTGCCTTATTTAACTTCACAATATTCTTCTCAACCCACCTCTCTAGCCTGTCCAGGTGCCTTGTGCCTCTGGATAACATCACATCCTTCAGTCTTATCAACCACACCACTTAGCTGATAAGACTGAAGTACTGATACACATTTCTAAACTCTGAATAACATTCTGAATGTCTTTAGATAATGCACTGATGTACATGATCAAAAATTCCATTTTTTACTTTCTGTCTCCAGAGTGTTATTTGGACAATGTGCAGTAAATAAAGGCCTGGAGGCAAACACTGATGAGGAAAAAAAAAATTAATTAATTAGTTTTTTTATTAATTCTGACCTTAGACAATTTTCTTCTGTGCAATTCAATAAAAATACAGTTTAATATATGAAAACATATTTCTTTATTTATTTACTTAATAGGTGGCTTTTTAAATTTGTGTTTCATTAAATCATTTATGAATCTCTTAATTTGATTGATTCTAAATTAAAATGCAGTGGGGAAAAAAAATTGACATGGACATATAATTAGATTGAAATCAAACACTGTGATGGGTGAGACCCCACCTGGAGTCCTGTGTCCAACTGTGGAGCCCCTAACACAAGGACACAAGGAATTGTTGGAACAGGTCCAGAGAAGGCCACAAAGATGGTGAAAGAGCTGAAGCACCTCTCCTATGAGAACAGGCTAAGAGAGTTGGGGTTGGAAAGGAGAAGGCTCCAGGGAGGCTCCTATCAGCCTTCCAGTATTTGAAGGGGGCTCCAAAAGAGCTAGAGGGAGACCGTTGACAAAAGTGATTGATACAGTTGAGGCAATTAATGAGGCAGGGATTATAAAATATGTAGTTATTTTGTGTCCAAAGAACCCTGCCCACAAACTATATACAAGCTAGTTAAATTTGGGTTCTTATTCAGTCAGGCAAATCTTCACAAGGATGCTTATAGGTAATTCATTCATTTAGGAGAATCAGAAAACTGGAAAAGTTCAGCCACAAAATGGCTTTGCCCCACTTACAAATAAAAGGCAACCTGGAGCCCTAGGGAAAGTCTGTTCTACTCATGGTGGTTGAGTAGAATTCAGAGATAGTCCCTGGCTCCTTCAGGGCAGTGTTGGAGCTGCTCGGTGTCTTGAAAGCTGTTATGAGGCTTCTAGATCTTCCCAGGCTCTAGCAGGGTGCTGGCAAAGAGGCAGACAATCTCTGACCTGATCCTGGTTCCTCTTGGCATGGAGGTTTGCAGAAGTGCAGGCAGGATCTCTTGCAGATGTGCAGAGAGCACAATGTCGGTGACACTTCTCACCATGTCATGAGGCACTTAATGCCTTCTCCTGGTAAACCTGAAGCATGTAGATTTCCAGGTAGTTCAAGCCCAAAACATCAGGGCTAAGCTGGTCTGAAGCACAAGGCAGAGCAGAACATAGAGCACAGCAGCACACACTGAGGCAGCCCAGTGAGGCAGAGGCAGCTCCACTGCTGCAACTTAGCTCAATTTATATTATTTACTCAATTTCTATTATTTGAGTGTAATGGCTCCTTTGGCCACAGAGATTCACCAGTCAGAATGGCATTTGCCAAACTGACCGTATTAGGTGAAACCAGGGCTTGCTTACCCTTATTTGGGCAAGACACTAACAAGTACCTAAAGATCTGTGGCTACCTGTTTATCACTTTGGGAGGGGACATAATGGTTGAAGCCTTTGTTTTCCTCCTTCCCTTGCTTCCCCCATCAGCAGAGGGGTGGGGCAAGCCAGGACATCTAATAGGCCTATTAGCCTTTCATGACAGTGTGAAGTGACAGGACAAGGGGTAATGCTTCAAACTGGAAGCAGCTGGACTGAGATGAGACATGAGAGATCCTTCTCCACAAGGGTGATGAGGCACTGGAAGAGGTTGCCCAAAGAAGCTGTGGAGATTTACATCAGCCTCCAAAGTCCTTTTCCACAGATCTGCTTTCTACCCATTCTGCACCCAGCCTGTATTTATACTTGAGATTGTCCCTGCTCCACCTATAAGACCTGGCAGGTGACTTAGTTGAACTTCATGCAGTTACCTTAGGCCCACCTATGCAGCCTGTCCCTGTCCCTCTGGACGACATCCCTTGCCTGCAGTGTGTTAGCCTGCCCATACAGCTTGGAGCCAACAGCAAACTTGCAGAGGATGCTTCAGTCCCACTATGTCATCATAGAGTGGCTAAGATTGGAAGGGACGCTAGAGATCATCTACTCCAACCTCCTTGTAATGGACAGGGATAGATATCTACTAGACATCACCAACAAAGATGTTAAACAAAAGCAGGCCCAATACTGACTCTTGAGGATGCCACTCATCACTTGTCTCCACTTGTACATCAAACCATTAACCATCACTCTTTGAGTGGCACCATCATTGAATAAATCAGTTTTATTTTTCTCTCGAATTTAACCATAGTTTTAGACCTGGAAATAAGTTTTGCGGTAAAGCTCAGCAGAGTGAAAAGTAACTTTAAAAAGGGATATTTTATTTGAAGTGTCATGAAGTCATGATGGTTGATGTTATCATTCTAACTTAGAACATCCAGAGTAGTAATAATATCAAGTTAAGTCAATAACTTCTTCAAAAAATGACATGTTAGATAAAAGTCAGAGAAGTTTTCTTCTCATTTCTTCATTTTTCATGCAGTTTTTTTGAAACTGTAGTAAATTAAATATGTCTTCCTCCAATGACTCAGCTAATCCCCCTTGACAAAAAGACAATAAAAGTTTAGTAGAGAAAAGAAAAAAAGAAAAAAAGTGGCAAAATGTTGTTAAAAGAAAACCCAAAGTTAATAAATAAAAAATTAATAACCTAGTTAAAAAGTTTATTTCACTCAATGGTGTTGATGCACAGTTTGAAAATTTAAATTGGAACTCTCTCAGCTTTCTGAAATCTGTTTTTTTCTCCTCATTTCTCATTTATAAAATTTTAATTCATAAAATAAATTCATAAAGCTAAAAAAAGCCCTCCATCACTCTCCTGTCTTCACCCTCCCTGTTAGCCTCTTTCTATCCCTCTCTCCCTATTCTATCTCTCTAAACATCTCTAAGGTGCTTGATAAAAGAATCTTCCTAGAATTATTTATTTATTCTGCCATATGGATTTCTTCCTAATGTCTAATCTAAATCCAAGATGTAGCCTTACCAGTGTCCAGTACAGGGACACAATCACTTTCCTGATGCTGCTGGCCACACTTTTGCTGATCCAGGCCAGGATGCTTTCTTGGCCACTTACGGACATTGCTACAAAAAAGCAAAATAAAGTAAAATTATAATTATTTGCATACAGATACCCAAATAAAAGATTGTTTCAGTTTTCAACAAGGATTAAGACACAGAAATGAGGAAAATTCTCCCTCATGAGGGTGGTGAATCAACTGAACTGGTTCTTTAGAGAAGTTGTGGAGGCTCTAAGTTTGGAAGTGTTGAAAGTGGAGTCATGGGCAAGCTGGGTCATGGCAGGGGGTGTGGATTTAGATGATCTTGAATATCCTACCCAACTCAAATGATGATGATGATGATAACATGATTCTGTGATTCTAAAATTCATCATCTGTCTTACAACAGACATTTCTGATATTTGAATTCAAGACTGGCATGGGACCAGTCTTTCTTCAGTGGTGCCCAGTGACAGCACAAGGGGTAACAGGCACAAAGCTGAGCATAAGAGGAAATGAGGACGTGAGGAGGAAGTTCTTTAATTTAACAATGGAGCCCTGTAGCAGGCTTCCAAGAGAGATGATGGAGTTTCCTTCTCTGCAGACATTCAAAACCCACCTGAACATGTTTCTGTGTGACCTTCTTTAGGTGAACCTGTCTTGGCAGAGGGTTGGACTTGAGGAGGTTGGTCTTCAGAGGTCACGTGATACCCCTATCATTCTGTCAGTCTTCGAAGGCCAAGTCTGTCAGTGTGATGTCGAGAAAGCAGAACTCAGTTCAGGAGAAGAGAGGAAAAAAATCTTGTCTTATTCTGCAAATAAAACTAGAGATGAGGGAATGATCTCTATGAACACATGACTGGATAAGAAGAACCTGTGGATGGTGGTAGTGATGCATTGAATTCTTGAGTTCAATATCAACATAAGATAGATATATATATATAAAATATGCTATTTTTATACAACACGACTGCTTCCTCTAGTGGAAGGTGGAAGGATCCACTCCAGTGTATTCCAGCTAATGAACATATCTCTGTGGCCAGGCAGGAGAGCATTTACACTGCCAAACAGCTTAATGGCTTTTATCTGGATTAAAATTCACATAATATTTTTCTTCAGTTGTCTCCGTAAGATCCACCAGGTTGTTTCCAACATCACTCACTCTCAAGGATCATCTAGTTCCAACCCCCTGCCATAGGCAGGGACACCTCCCACTAGTACAGCTCACTCAAGGCCTTGAACACCTCCAGGGAGGGAGCAGCCACAACCTCCCTGGGCAACCTGTTCCAGCACCTCACCACCCTCACTGGAAAGAACTTCCTCCTAACATCCAGTCTAAATCTCCCCTCTGCCAGTTTAAACCCATTGCCCTTGTCCTGTCATTGCAAGACCTTGTAAGTAGCCCCTCCCCAGCCTTCCTATAGGCCCCTTTCAGACACTGGAAGGCTACTATCAGGTCCCCTCGAAGCCTTCTCTTTTCCAGGCTGCAGAGCCTCAACTCTCTCAGCCTGTCCTCATAGCAGAGCTGTTCCAGCCCTCTGATCATCTTCGTGGCCTCCTCTGGACCCGCTCCAACACTTCCATGTCCTTCCTGTGCTGAGGGCTCCAGAACTGCACACAGTACTCCAGGTGGGGTCTGACAAGAGCAGAGTAAAGGGTCACAAAGTTGCTGAGAGACCTAGAGCATCTCTATGAGATAAAAGGCTGAGAGACCTGGGGCTGTTAAACCTCAAGAAGATCAGCCTGAGTGGGGATCTTCTCAATGCTGATCAATAGCTAAATGTTGGAGGTCACAAAGATGGAGCTGGGCTCCTTTCTGTGATAGGACAAGGGGCAACAGGCAGAAACCACAACACAAGAAGTTTCACTTGAACTTAAGGAGAAACTTCTTTACTGTGATGGTGCTGGAGCCCTGCATCAGGCTCCCCAGAGGTGTTGTGGAGTCTCCTCTGGAGAATTTCAAAATCCACCTGGATGCATTCCTGTGCAGCCTGCTCTGCAGTACCCTACTCTAGCAGAGGGGTTTGATTCTATCATCTGCAGAGGTCACTTCCAACTGCTACTATTCTATCATTCTATAATTCTAATTAAAAGCTTATTTAGTCAAAGCACCTCCATTGATTTCTGCTTAGTTTGGACCAGGGTCTGTATCTTCACCCACCAACCAGCTGCTACAGCCTTCCAGGCTTGATCACAGTGTTAGACTGCTTTTCTCTCCTTTTCTTTTTTTTCTTTTTCTTTTTTTTTTTTTTCCCTATGATCCTCAAAGGCAAAGAAAGAGGTCTACTTCGGATTGCCCTGCCTGTTCTTTAATGTGCTTAGAGTGCAGTTATTGCCTGCTGAGCTCTGGATGAGTTTTGGTTTGCTGAAGAACAACTTTTTAATCATCTGGCAGAATGAATGAACTGGGAGATATGTCAGGTTTCTATCAGAAGATGAAAAATGTGGAAACTTATCAGCACTTCTCCTCGTCCAGATATATTGTAGGTCATAAAACCCCTCTCTGTATAGTACTTATTGCTCTTCTAAAAGAAGCTGAAAATGTAATTATGCAAAGGATGATCACCAAGAAACTGCAACCCAGCTGAAGCAGGTGCAAAAATCTGGTTGTCTGGGCATGGAGATGAAAAAAAAAAAATAGCTAAAGAGAGCAGGAGAATGAATTATTTCAAAGACAGGCTGTTCAGTCTTCTCCAAATGAGAGGTGGCTACAAATTTTCTTTTATTTGGAAGAATGAAGATGTCAGTGGAAAACATTTCAGAAATGAAGCTGCTGAGGATTGTGTCAGAATCAGAGAATGGCAGGGGTTGGCAGGGACTTCTGAAGATCATCCAGTCCAACTCCACTGCCAAGTCAGGATCATGTTGGGAAAGTGTGGTAGTTTGAGGGGTCCTAGGTTCCCTTAGGACTATAAGAGAAACAAAATCCCATCCTAGGGGGCAGATCTGGTCACACCAGGATATTGTAATATTGTTATTCTATCCTGCTTTCTAGTATAGCAAGAGCAAGTCCCTACTTACCTCATGGTTGGTGTGTGGGAGATGGCTTCTAGCTGGCAGGGAAATTTGAGCTGCACCATGCAACCTGCTGAGGGTGGAAGAGGTGGAGCATTCTAGAAGGATTTAGTCTGATAGACTTGCCCTAGCTTGTGGATGTATCCATTCTACCTGGTTGCCTTTTGCATATGTGCACCTGTAATGAGAATCTCCCTTTAAACTTCCAATCAATGTGCAGTATCTTCAGTCTTAGACTTCAAAAGAGTAATTTTTGTCCTCCAATCCCAACTACCTCATGGTCCTAAACTGGGGTAGAAATCAATTGGTCACACAAGAACATATCCAGGTGGATTTGGAATGTCTCCAGAGGTGAAGGCTTCACTATCTCCCTGGGAAGCTTGTTCCAAAGCCTGACAACTTGTACAGGAGAAAAGGTTTTTCCTAATATCTAACCTGAATCTGACTTGGTACAACTTCAGGGCGTTTCCTTTTACCCTGTCACTTGTTACTAGGGAGGAAAGACCAACACCCACCTCACTCCAACCTCCTTTCAGGGTGTTGTAGAGAGCCAGGAGGTCTCCCCTCAGCCTTTTCCAAACTAAACAATCACAGTCTCCTCAGCTGCTCCTCACCAAACCTGTTCTCCAGACCCTTTGCCAGCCTTATCGACCTTCTCTAGAGATGGTCCTACACCTCAGTGCCTTTCTTGGAGTAAAGGGAGCCTCCTTTTCTCCAGACTAATGTGTTTATGTTTTAACCTAGGTCAGGGAAAGGCCCACCTCTTCACACATTCTTAACCTTCTTTCCAATTAACAGTAGAAAGTAGAAGGTGAAAAACCTTTGTGGTTTTGGTTGGTTTTTTTTTTTTTGTTTGTTTGTTTTGTTTTGTTTTGTTTTTTTGGGGGAAGGGGGTGGGGTGGGGTGTGGGTGGGTAGGGAGGTTGGGGGAATAATCATGACTGTTGTGGTCAAACAGAGGATTACAGAAAAAATGTCCTGGTTCTGCCTTGCACAGCTAAATAAACGTTATAACAATGTGACTTGTATGGGTTCTACTTTTCATGTGAAAAGGAATGATAAGTCTAGCATAACAAAACACACAATAGTTTAAATCATTGCAAACCAAGGCCAAACAGGATGCCCAAAAGGCAACCAGTACCTTGATCTTACTCTTAATTAGTGGAAGGGAACTGAGATTGGAAGGAACTTAACTTACTCAAAATTTCTGTGAAGGAAATGGGGCTGTTTAGTCTGGAGGAGAGACGGATGAGTGGGGATCTTACTGCTCTCTGCAACGACCCAAAAGGAGGTTGGAGTGATGTTCAGGGAGGTTTAGATTGAATATTAGGAATAATTTCTTTTCTGTAGGAGTGGTCAGACATAGGAACAGGATGGCCAGGGAGGTAGGTGGCAGAGTCCCTGGAGGTGTTCAAGAAACACATAGACTTGGCACCTGAGGACATGTATTAATAGCCCTGGTGATCTTAGATTGAAGGTTGGACTCAATGATCTTAGACGTCTTTTCTAACCAAAACACTTTTATGATTCTATTATACTTTCCTTGCCACCATATTTATTTCCTTAATTTATTATAACTCTCTATTTCTGTGACCTTTATTTCAGGAGGAGAGCAATTATCATTTTTTATGAAGAAGACAGAAACATTAAAGCTCTCAAATAACTGAATGTACGTGTGGACTTTAAAAATGCCAGTTAAGGTGCAGCCAGTGGCGTATTCTGGCGTTAACTTAAAAGAGGGAATAGAGCACAGCAGAGTTCAGTGACCTGTAAGAGCACTGGAATTTTCACATCGAAGGATTGTCTTCTGAACTCTGCAGAGTTGCCATCTTACTTGGATATTTTCTCTTCTACTCAAGAGACAACTGACGCAGTAGATTCATGAAGACATGGCAGATATTTCATTGCTATCCTGAATTATATAAATACTAAATTAAAGCTGTGCAGGATGCACCAGAAATATCAGACAAAAGGATTTGTGATCTGCTGGTTCTCCTTTAAAAATGTAAGGAAATTTCAACTCATTGCAATGATATTTCATAGAATCGTGGAATCATTTTGGTTTGGAAAGAGCTTTAAAATCATCAGGTCCAAGTATTCTCTAACCCTACCAATTCTCCTGCTATACCACATCCCTCAGCACCACGTCTGTCTCTTTGAAACACCTCCAGGATTGGGGACTCAGCTGCTTCCCTGAGCAGTATGTCCCAGTGCTTCTGGTCAAGACTTTTTCCCTAGTATCCAACCTAAACCTCCCCTGGTGCAACTTGAGGTCATTTCCTCTTGTCCTATCACATGCTACTAAGGAGAAGAGACCAACACTCATCTCACTCCAACTTCCTTTCAGGGAATTGTAGAGAGCAATGAGCTCTCCCCTCAGCCTCTTCTTCTGGAGACTAAATAACCCCAGTTCCCTCAGCTGCTCCTCATCAGACCTATTCTCCAGACTCTTCACCAGCTTTGTTACCCTTCTCTGGACATGTCCTTCCTGGAGTTAGTGCCCTAAAATTGAACCCAGTACTCAAGATTGTGTCCTCACCACTGCTGAATCCAGAGCCACAATAATTTCCCTGGTCCTGATATTCTTGATCCAG
This sequence comes from Eubucco bourcierii, assembly GCA_013396675.1. NCBI lineage: Eukaryota > Metazoa > Chordata > Aves > Piciformes > Ramphastidae > Eubucco > Eubucco bourcierii. Next base: position 384,484 of record VWZE01007825.1, read on the forward strand.
GGCAGGATGCTGTTGGACTTCTTGGCTACCCAGGCACACACTGTCTCATCTCCAGACAGCTGCTGACCGGATCTTTGCAGCATCCTAAAAACACAAATAAACAAAACAAACAAACAAACCCATAAGAGAAGCCCCAGCAAAAATTTAAAAAAATTGAAATGAAGGAGAGAAGAGACTCAAGGAGAGGTGAGTGACACAACCAAAAAAAACCAAAAAACAAAAACCAAAAAACCCACCCAACCAAAAAATGCTCAAAAAATCAGAGCACAGAACTGTAAAATAATAGTGTTGAGATGTCTTCGAGAATATGTGGAGGCAAAATAGTTTTACAAAGTCTTCGTGCTCAGTTCTGTATGTAAGGGAGAGATGACAGAAGTAAGTGGGAGCAGGAGTTTGAGAAGAGCTCTATTTCAGCATTTCTCTAACCATTTAGTGTATTTTGCTGCTGTTCAAATTCCATGATACAAGACTTTTCTTTCTACATGTAGTTCTCTAGAACACAAACTTCCTCGAAAATCTCTTGAGAATGAACTTATTTGACTTTCCAGCAGTCCACCAAATGAAGCAGAAATGGTTGCCACTTACTCAAAGACAAATATTGAAGTGATTACAGAACATAGATAATAAACAAACAAACAAACAAAAAAAGGCACAGATGTGTAAAATTGTGGTGTGATGAACTTAATTTAGAAAGACCCATTTGTTAGTGGCTTGCTGGATGGCAGAGAGGGTCACTGCACTTCCTTGTATCTCATAGGGGTAATTTACAAAGCACTTGGAGTTTTATAGTGTGCTCACCATAGTAGTTAGTGAATATTGACACCTTGGAAACATTTTATTGTCTTATAAAATCATACAACCCTAGAATGATTTGGGTTGGAAGTGACCTTCAAGATCATCTAGTTCCAAGCCCCCTTCAATGGATGGGGGTTGCTCAAGGCCCCATCCAACCTAGCCTTGAATACTTCTGGGGAGGGGGCATCCACAACCTCCCTGAGCAACCTGTTCCGGTGTCTCACCACCCCCACTTAAAAAACTTCTTCCTAATACCTAGTTTACATCTAAACTCGTCATGCTTAAAGCCGTGTTCCTTGTCCTATCACAACAAGTTCATGTCAAAAGTCACTCCTCCCCATCCTTCCTGTAGGTCCCTTCAGGTACTGGAAGACCATTAGAAGGTCTCCACAGACCTTCTCTTCACAGACGAACAGATCGCATTGGGTTCAAAGAGGCCCTCAGAGTGGCTGTTCTGATGTCAACCCAGGTTTGAACAACCTAGTCTAGAGGGTGTCCCTGGCAATGACGGGGCGGTTGGAGCTAGATGGTCTTTAAGGCCCCTTCCAAGCCGAACTGTTCTACGAATCTGTGTGCCTCCCCATCTTCTTCCTCACTAACCTCAGTGTCCACATGGTTTTCTCTACCACCTCCCATTCACCTTCAAGTTCCTAAAACAAAAGAAGTTGCCCAACACAGAATCATAGAATCGTTTCAGTTGGAAAAGAACTCTAAGAGTCCGATGATCAAGCTAAGACCACCATGGCCATTGAAACATGTTTTCCTTTCATAGTGTTGTCACAAAGGTGCTGATTGCTTCAGCCTTGACCAGCAGTGGTTCTGGTTTGGAGTTGGGGGAGCTTCTAGGGGCCTCGTATAGAAGCCACACCAATATCCACCTCCCCCACTACCAAGCCCACCTCATGAGATTCCCAACCCCAACATAGCATCTCAGCTGTACCCATTTCATGTTTTCAGTGTCAGTGGACACATTTTCCTTTCTCTGTCAGTGCTACCTCTCATGCACTTCATTTAAATTAAAAGCCACCTTTAATTATCTCTCTTGAATGGCTCATTGTGTGGCTTTATGTAGAAAATATATACTAATGATTCATAATTTCCTTTTATTTTTGATTGGAATTCATCCAAGCTCACCTTAAATTCTTTTTGCTTATTCTTTTCCTAGAGTTTATTTTGCATTTAGAGAAACTGAACAATACTTCAGTTAAAAGTTAAATCCGTAAAATAATGAGCCCTCGTTATATAGCCCTGCAGATCCAGAGGTTGAGTATGAAGCATAAAGGCAACCAATATCTGCCTTCCCTCATCAAAATTCACATGCTTTCTTAAGAACCTCCATTAGTTTTTCCATCTGAGTTCCAACATAATCTGTCCTTTCTGCCTGCTCTTGGGTGGTTAGAATTTTTTGTCTACATCTGGGGACAAAAAAAAACAAAACCAAAAAGACAACCACAAAATTAACAAAAAACATTCAGTGAAAGAATTTTCACAACACAATCTATGGAATGATGTCATTAAAAAAAATAATAAAAATCAGATAGTCCACAGACTGCATCAGGTTGGGAGATTTAAAGGTCATCTTGTCCAACCCTCTGCAGTTAAGCAGGGACAACTTTAACTAGATCAGGTTCCCCAATACCACATTGAGTCTGGTCTTGAATGTCTCCAGGGATGGAGCCTCAATGATCAAAATCAGAATATCAGAGAAACGTAAGATCGTAGAGTTGTTGGATTGGAAGGGACTTTTGTGATCATCTAGTTCAAATCCCCTACCATGGGCAAGGACATCTCTCACTACACCAGGTAGCTGGAGAAAGAAATAACAGAAACCCTCAAACTTCGTCGTGGTGGCTTCTAAGGAATCTACCTACACTTTGCAAATCCAACCAACTGTTGCTCAGCATTACTTTTCATCATACCTTCTGAAGATGAGAACTCCCAAGGGTTGATGAAATCTGTGCAAATGATCTTCTGTTTTGAACAGTCCTCAAATGTTCCTCTAGGAACAAGTATTTATAAGCAAGGGAGATGTGACCATTGTTACCCAACACATCATTTTTGTACCTTTTACGGAATCACAGAAATACCCAGATTGGAAATGATCTTTGGAATCAAGTCCAATTGTTAACCTAACACTGATAAGTCCTGGACTAAACCATGTCTGTAAGGACCTACATCTACATGACTCTTAAATCCCTCCAGGCATGGTGACTTTACTACCTCCCTGGGCAGCCTGTTCCAGTGCCTGAGAACCCTTCCAGTGAAATAAATTCTCCCTAATATCATAGAATCAGCTGTGTTGGAACCGGTCTTGGAGACCTCCAAGATCATCCAGTCCAACCTATCACCCAGCCCTATCCAATCAACTAGACCATGGCACTAAGTGTCCCATCCAGTCTTTTCTTCAACACCTCCAGGGATGGTGACTCCACCTCCCTGGTCAGCCCATTCCAAAGCCAATCACTCTCTCTGTGAACAACTTCCTCCTAACATCCAGCCTAGAACCTCCCCTGGCACAACTTGAGACTGTGTCCCCTTGTTCTGTTGCTGGTTGCCTGGCAGAAGAGACCAACCCCCACCTGGCTACAACCTCCTTTCATGTAGTTGTAGACAGCAATGAGGTCACCTCTGAGCATCCTCTTTTGCAGGCTAAACAACCCCAGCTCCCTCAGCCTCTCCTCATAGGGCTGTGCTCCAGGCCCCTCACCAGCTTTGTTGCCTTAAACCTCCTCTGGTGCAACTGGAGACTATTCCCTCTTGCCCTGTCATTTGTTACTTGTTTGAACAAACACCCACCTCTCTACAACCTCCTTTCAGAGAGTTGTAGAGATTAATGAGCTTTCTCTTCAGCCTCTAAAAAGCCCCAGTTCCCTCAGCTGCTCCTCACCAGACCTGTTCTCCAGACTCTTCACCATTGTTGTTGCCCTTCTCTGAACATGCTCCAGCACCTCAATCTCCTTGGAGTGAGGGGCACAAACCTGAACACATGATTCAAGATCCAGCCTCAACAGTGCTGAGCCCAGGAGCACAATCACATCCCTAGTCCTGCCAACCAGATGATTCCTGATCCAACCTGGGATGCTGGTGGTCTTCTTGGCTCATGTTCACCTTACTGTCAACCAGGTCCCCCTCTGCTGAGCAACTCTTTAGCTACTCTGCTCCAAGCTTACAGTGTTGCATGAGGTTGTTGTGACCCAAAGTGTTGAACCTGACACTTTCCCTTGTTGAATCTCATATGACTGACCTTGACCTGGATGTCTCTGTAGTATCTTCCTGCTCTCCAGCAGATCAACACTCCTGTTCAATTTAGTATCATCTGCAAACTCACGGAGGGTTAACACTTAATTCCCACATACAGATCGTTGATAAAAATGTTAAAGAGAATTGGCCCAAACACTGAGCCCTGGGAAACACCACTTGTGACTGGTCACCAGCTGGACTTAGCTCCATTCTCCACCATTCTTTACACTCTCTTATCTGACTCGAAACTCATGGAGAAGAAAAGAGAATATTTAAGCCATCTGGCAGCTCCATGCTTAGCTAGCATCCAGTTGTAGCTGTTCTCAGCTTAAAAGTAAATCTTGGGGTTTCCTTATTTAAACTTTTAAAGTTCAACAGATGAATAAATTAATCACTCCTGCCTACTACATGCTTCTACACAGCTAGTATATTTACAGTGAGATGAAAGCCACCAGGCAAGTGTTAACTCTCCAAGTAACTCATCGAATTCATGGGATGGTTTG
>VWZE01007825.1:393780-409733 GCA_013396675.1 Eubucco bourcierii
TCCCTCCCCCTTTACCATTCCGCTTGGATGTAATTGAGAAGCGGTGTTAATTCACGTGGAGGAGAGAGTGGAGGTGGGAATCCAGTTAAACATCTTTGGGTTTATTTACTGCTTAATCTGCCTGTGGACACAATAGTTTTGGTGGCTTCACCTTTCGAACTGAAAGAATCCAAGTTGAGATTTGCTCACCTGCATTTTGGGACGGGAAGGAAGGAAAAGGAGGAAGAGGAGGGAGAAAAAGAGGGAGAAAAGGAGAGACTGCAATCTCATTTGTGCATCGCTCCCAGCGCTGCAGAATCCAGTTTGCTCTAAACCCCCATGCAGTGCAAATGCAGGTAAGGCACAAGCACACCCCCCAAAACTGCGGATGTCATCCGAAACTTGGGACCGGTTGTTGGTGGTGGTGTTGTCGGTTTGGTCGCCTCCAAGCAACCTTTGCAAAGAGAGGGCAAAAAAGCTTCTGCAGTCCCTGTGTCGTTTGCTTTGTGACTAATGACCTTGCGCAGAGTTGGTAAAAAAAAAGGAAAGGAAAGGAAAAAAAAAAAAAAGGAGAAAAAAAAAAAAAAAAAAAGAAATCAGCTCCGGAAAAAAGAGGCTGAACACTGTGGGGGGAGCTCAGAAGATGGATTTGGGTGTTTTTTGGCCAGCCGAAAGGGATGTAGTGTGGACTGCTCTGTGATACCAGGGGGTTCTCCTATCAACAGTGCAGCTACCGGCATTTTTTTGGGGGGTTGATTATTTTTTATTTTACCGTTGTCATTTTTGATACTTTTTTTGGTTGCTGTTCTTATCTTTTTAATTTTTTTCCTTTTATTATTTTATATTCCTTTTTTTGGGTCTTCTTTCTTGTTTTTCATTTTATTTTTCTTTTTTTATTATTTTTCCCTTTTTCTTCTCTTTTTTCCCCCCCTTTTCCTCTTTCATATTTTCCCTTTCTCTTTCCCTTTTCACTTTTTATTTTTTTATTAATTTATTTTTTGATAAAGAACTACCCATTCCTAAGAGGATTTGGACTTTTCCCGGACACAAGCCCTTTTGAATAAAGCGGATCTTTTTTTTTTTTTTTTTTTCCCTCCTGCCTGTTGTGTGCGGAGAAAGGGTTGGGGGGGAGAGTCTAGCTTAATGCCTCGGGTTGTGTGCGGAGAAAAGGGGGAAGAATCTAGCTTAATGCCTCGGTCGTCAAAGGCTGAGGAGGGAGAGAGAAAAGAGTGTGAATAGTAGTTAACTCTAGAGTGGAAAGAAGACGACCCTGGGGGGGTGGCTTTGAATCGCTCGGCGCTTCTCCTTCTTTTCCTGCAAACCTTGCAAAGTGATTACAGTAAAACCAGAGAGGAGGAGGAGGAGGAGGTGGAGGAGGAGGAGAAGGGGGAGGAGGAAAAATCCCGTCCTATCTTCCCGAGGTGAATCTTTAAAAAAGCAAAACACACTGTCCCGGGAACTGTGAGCATATCGCGACTGGGAGGCAGTGAAGAAACCACCAGCAGCAAGGGGGGTTTCTGCCCACCAGCTGCACCAAGTCATCAGACAATAACTTTTCAGCAAGAGAAGGATTGTAGACCTGATCACCCGGAGTTTACTGGGGGCGCAGGGAAGAGTGAAGAGGAGAAGGTGGGGTTAGGAGGGGTGTTTCGGTGCGAGGAAGATGAGGAAGATGCAGACTCTCTTTGGCTTTGTGCATTGCTGCTGCTGCTGCTGCTTTTTGCTCCTCCTGCCTCCACCGCTTTGGGTCAACCTGGCAGCGGCCAAACAGCTCTTGAGGTACCGGCTGGCCGAGGAGGGACCTGCCGATATCCGTATCGGGAATGTGGCTTCTGACTTGGGAATAGTGACCGGCTCTGGAGAGGTGACTTTCAGCCTGGAGTCGGGTTCTGACTATCTGAAGATCGATAACATGACCGGGGAGCTGAGCACCACGGAGCGGCGCATCGACCGCGAGAAGCTGCCGCAGTGCCAGATGATCTTCGACGAGAACGAGTGTTTCTTGGACTTCGAGGTGTCAGTCATTGGCCCTTCTCAGAGTTGGGTAGACCTTTTTGAAGGTCGGGTCATCATTTTGGACATCAATGACAACACTCCGACTTTCCCGTCCCCTGTCCTTACTCTCACCGTAGAGGAGAACCGCCCGGTGGGGACACTCTACCTTCTCCCCACCGCTACCGACAGGGACTTCGGGCGCAACGGCATAGAGCGCTACGAGCTTCTGCAGGAGCCCGGTGGGGACGGTGGTCGAAGAGGGGGAGGCGGTGGTGGAGGAGGAGGGGGAAGCTCGGTGGGCTCGGTGGCCTCTGGAGGCTCTGATAGCAGCAACAAGAGGCGGGCGGAGGCGGAGGCAGCGGCTCGCAGCAGCGTCTTTGAGCTGCAGGTGGCCGATACCTTGGACGGGGAGAAACAACCCCAGCTGATCGTTAAAGGCCCCTTGGACCGGGAGCAACGGGACTCCTACGAGCTCAGCCTGCGAGTACGGGATGGTGGAGAACCTGCCCGCTCCTCCCAGGCCATCCTGAGGGTGCTGATCACCGACGTGAACGACAACAGCCCCCGCTTCGAGAAGAGCATCTACGAGGCGGACTTGGCAGAGAACAGCAGCCCCGGCACCCCCATCTTGCAGCTTCGAGCCACTGACCTGGACGTTGGGGTGAATGGGCAGATCGAGTACGTCTTCGGGGCAGCCACCGAGTCTGTCAGGCGTCTGCTGCGACTGGATGAGACCTCGGGTTGGCTCAGTGTCTTGCACCGCATCGACCGGGAAGAGGTGAATCAGCTTCGCTTCACCGTCATGGCTCGAGACCGGGGCCAGCCCCCCAAGACAGACAAGGCCACGGTGGTGTTGAACATCCGTGATGAGAATGACAACGTGCCCACCATCGACATCCGGAAAATCGGGCGCATCCCGCTGCGGGATGGGGTGGCCAGCGTGGCTGAGGATGTGCTTGTGGACACCCCCATCGCCCTGGTGCAGGTGTCGGACCGAGACCAAGGGGAAAATGGTGTGGTGACCTGCACCGTGGTGGGGGATGTGCCCTTCCAGCTCAAGCCTGCCAGTGAGGGTGAAGGGGAGCCCCAGAACAAGCGCAAGTATTTCCTCCACACCTCAGCCCCTCTGGACTATGAAGCTGTCCGTGACTACAATGTGGTGATTGTGGCTGTGGACTCAGGCAGCCCCAGCTTGTCCAGCAACAACTCCTTGCTGGTGCGGGTTGGGGACACTAATGATAACCCTCCCATGTTTAGCCAGGCCGTGCTGGAGGTCTCCTTCCCTGAGAACAACTTGCCTGGTGAGAGGGTGGCCACGGTGGTTGCCACAGATGCGGACAGTGGCAAGAATGCTGAGATTACCTACTCTCTGGAGGCCTCACCCCTCTCCTCAGAGGCACCAGGAGGCATCTTCAGCATCGATCCTGACTCTGGAGATGTGTCAGTGCAGGCAGTGCTGGACAGGGAGCAGCGTGACACCTATGAGTTCCAGGTGACAGCCCGGGACAAGGGGATCCCATCGCTGCAGGGCTCCACTACAGTGGTGGTGCGTGTGGCCGATCGCAATGACAATGAGCCACGCTTCATGCAGGACGTATTCACTTTCTATGTGAAAGAGAATCTGCAGCCCAACAGCCCTGTGGGCATGGTGACCGTGATGGACTTTGACAAGGGTCGCAACGCCGAGCTCAGCCTGTCGATCCAGCCTGGTGACCACGACCAGGCAGCTGGCATCTTCTCCATTGAGAATGACACTGGAACCATTTTCTCCACTGTCTCCTTTGACCGGGAGCAGCAGACCAGCTACACTTTTAAGGTGAAGGCAGTGGATGGAGGTGAGCCACCACGCTCTGCCACTGCCACTGTGTCCCTCTTTGTGATGGATGAGAATGACAATGCACCCACAGTCACCTTCCCCAGCAACAGCTCCTACACCGTGCTGCCACCCTCCAGCAACATGCGCACTGTGGTAGCCACAGTGGTGGCCACTGATGCTGACACTGGTCTCAATGCTGACCTCAATTACAGCATTGTTGGGGGTAACCCCTTCAAACTCTTTGAGATTGACCCAGCCAGTGGTGTGGTGTCGCTGGTGGGCAAGTTGGCCCCCAAGCATTATGGTCTGCACCGTCTTGTGGTGCAGGTGAACGACAGTGGCCAGCCACCCCAGTCCACCACTGCCCTGCTCCATGTCTTCGTCAACGAGAGCCTGTCCAATGCCACCGTGGTGGAAAACCAGGTGGCCCGCAGCCTCCACACACCCCTGGCCCAGGACATTGCTGGTGACCCCAGCTATGAGCTGAGCAAGCAGAGGCTTAGTATAGTCATTGGTGTGGTGGCTGGCATCATGACCGTCATCCTCCTTATCCTGGTGGTAGTCATGGCCCGCTACTGCCGCTCCAAGGGCAAACATGGCTATGAGGCTGGCAAGAAGGACCACGAGGATTTCTTCACCCCACAGCAGCATGACAAAGCCAAGAAGCCCAAGAAGGACAAGAAAGGCAAGAAGGGCAAGCAGCCCCTCTACAGCAGCATCGTCACTGTTGAAGCTTCCAAGCCCAATGGGCAGCGCTACGATAGCGTCAATGAGAAACTCTCAGACAGCCCTGGTATGGGGAGGTACCGCTCTGTCAATGGTGGTCCAGGTAGCCCTGACCTGGCCAGGCACTACAAGTCCAGCTCACCGCTACCCACAGTCCAGCTGCATCCTCAGTCTCCCACTGCCGGCAAAAAGCACCAGGCTGTACAGGACCTTCCCCCGGCCAACACCTTCGTGGGCGCTGGGGACAACATCTCCATCGGGTCGGATCACTGCTCCGAGTACAGCTGCCAGGCCAGCAGCAAGTACAGCAAGCAGGTAAGAGCCCTGCGTCTTGTCGGGCCCCCAACACACCCTGGAGGAGGAGTGATGCCAGCCTCCCCTCACCTCAAGCAGACACAACTGTCAGGTTCCATCATCCCCTCAGCCTGGTTTTTCTCCCTGGTTCTCCTCCCCTCCACCCTCACAGGCAGGCGGGTGCCCACACCAACACTCATCATGCAGGAAGAAGAGTCAGAGATCTTGCATTTTATTATTTGTAGTATAATTTTTAGCATTCCCTCCACTTTTCAGACCCAGCTGTGGACTTGATGGCCAGCCCGGCCAGTGAGCTGTAAGGTAAATGAGAAGCCTCTGTCAGCTGCCTGTCCTCCATCAAGCCAATCATGGAGGTCGAGGGATTTGGTCAAGAACCCCTACAAGGCAAATCCAAGCCCTCCTCATGCTCCTGTCTTTCCCCTGGCCCCACTTCCTGTGGTTGAGACTTTCCCAGCCTTACAGACCCAGAGCTCCAGACTGAAAAGTTTCTCATGGATGGTCAGATATTTTTTTGGGTGGGGCATTTGTGGCCTGTCTGCAAATTCCTAAAGTCCTGAGTGAGAGAGAACTTGCAGCCGTGCTGAAGCATTAAGGGTTGTAATTACCAAATAATTAATCAGGACCAAAATGTTTCAATGCTCTCCAAAGCTTCTCCGCAGTCTAGGTTACAGCACAGAGGCTACACTCAGTGTAGCAGTTGCTCTGAACACACCTTGCTCAGCAAGCTTAGAATGTCACCCCCACTATATTTTCATTCGTTCCTCCCCTTCCCCTCCCGCTTCTCCTTGTCTATCAGCTGAAATTAATTAATTTAAGTTGAGAGGCCCTAATTAGCCAGCCCAGCTGCTGCGTATCTCTGGAGGGAGTGTGTGTGTGCGTGCCTCTAGGAGAGCCACAAAGTGACTGATTCTGGTTTGGCCAGATCAGTTTTGACCTCACCAGAGCCTCATAAGCTGTGGGTGGGGGGAGCCTTCCTTATGGTCCTTGAAATCCAAGAGGGGTAGCAGAGAGAAGTAGAAATGTTTGTTTGGTTTATTTTATAAGACACCTATGTAGCCTGAACAGAGGTCACTTTGTTGGTTTGGGATTTTTTTTTTTTTTTTTTTTTTTTTTTTTGGGGGTTTNGTTTTTTTTTTTTTTTTTTTTTGGTTGGAAAAAGAGTATTTTTTGGGTGATAGTAAAATGATTTACCACCAACTGACTTCCATGACATCTTTCCATGTGAGATAATATTTTGAAGGTCTATTCAGATGCAAGAAGTTAGAGAAAAGTTATTGTTGATTTGGGCAAGCAGAGCCAAGCCTGGAACAGGACAATTTTGACCAGTTTGACAAAAATGCTTGCTTTCTAACTTATGTTCATGAAAAGGTAGTAGACTATGATGATATCCGTACTTTGAAACCACTGCTGGTTTACTACAAAAAAGTTTTTGCAAGCTGTTGTTGGTGCTAGCAGTCTGCTTGGAAAGATCTAAATACATTTAAGAACTGTAACACTGCAAAATCCTAAATAGTACTTAGATGCTACAAAATACCAGATAGTTCTACAGAAAATACTAAACAGTGATACAATACTTAGTTAAAATAGTTGCTAGTGCTACCATACTGGCAAAATACTAAGCATACTAAATTTTGGTATCAAGTAGTATTAAAATGCTAGAGAATACTATATAGTTCTATAAAAAATACTAAATCTGTAACACCATAGAAAATACTAATCAGTGCTACTGTAGAGGTGAAATACTAAGCAGTGCTACAGTAGCAGTAAAGTACTAAGCATAATAATTGTAACATTAAATAGTACTATTTTAGGGCTAAATTGTGCTAAAATGTTATATAGTAGTATAGGAAATAGTGGGTATAGAAAATAGTAAATAGGGTACTATATGGCACTAGAGAAAATGTTAAGCAGTGCTGCAATACTGGTAAAATACTAAGTGGTGCTGCAATTGTTAAAACACTGAGTAGTGCTACAGTACTGTAAAGGAAAATTAACTGAGTCACTCAATCTTACTCCCCGCTAGTATTTATGTGTATGTTTTTTGAGAAGGACTGCAGGTTTCTGGAAGGTCTGATGCAGCAGATTTTGGGGATGATCTATTTCATTAACTTCAGCTTGCAATTGGTCTATGCTAAAAAGCACTGAGGAAGTTCCTCAGATTCCATCTACTAAGGCTTGTTAAGCACATAGTAGGTGACAGTGGTTTAGTGAGGGCTATTGCAGCAAAGGAATAGTGGAGTATGTACTAATTATGTGCTGCTACTTCCTTGCTGCTGCAATTTATATGAACTCTAAGCAACCCAAAGAGTGATTAATTTTCAGTGTAAAAGCACAAGTTGTATGTTAAGTGCAGGAAGGGCAAAGGGTTCCACTACACAAATGACTATTTTGCTTGATTAAAAAAAAAAAAAAAAGTTAAGAACATATTACAGAAATATTGAGTTGCTTGACATTTTTCAGACATATATTTTGATCTACAGTGCATTAGGAGGTTTCTGGGCAGCAGAAAATGGCTTTATTACACTCTTGCAACAAAGTGCAAGGAGTGCATTGTTGAATTGCTTCATTATTCTTCTAGTTTGGGATAAACCCAACTTTTAAGTATCTGTATTTTTTGATATCTCTGTTTTTCCTATGCTAAATGTTTAATTTGTTGTGAAGGTTGGTTAACCTGAGTGGTTTACAACCATTATTTTAATGATTTATCTTTTTATTTTTCAATATTTGCACCCTTGCAAAGCAAACGCAAAATTTAAGTCAAGTGCCAAATAAAAAAAGTAAAAGCAGAGCTAAATAATTGAGTTTAGAGGAGATAGAACCCAGGCGCTTCTGTTCTCACTTTCCTCTCAGCACTTTGTCAGCTTGTTGTTGACTGACATAGAGTTTTGCTCACAGTTTTTGGAGGGATTAAATTAGCAAATTAATTAAGATTTAATTACATGAACAATGTATAGTCTTTTCCTCATCTCAGACATTGATGGTAGAGGGTTTGTTTTTTTATTCGGCAAAACAAAAGAGGATTTTTAACAATGTGGACCAGATTTTTAGAGCAAAACATGAAGTGGATGCAGTTAAAGAGTTCTGAAGTGGTGTGGAGCAGATTGTTTCACAGGTCAGCTCTCTATGTGGAATAAAACCAGTGACATGGTGATGTGACCATGATGAGGAGGCTGGTGGGAATCTCTGAGGTTGCTTTTATTTACTCATTGACAAGTTTCTTTTGTTCTACAGAGATACTAGAAGGTGTATTAAAGTTTTAGAACAAATAAGTGGACGCAGCAGAATTCACCTGCTTGAAGTTACTGGAGATGAGAGCAGTGCTAATTTCCCATTAGTGTAATTAGAATTGGTAATTGATACTTTGGTATACCTACCATACAGCAGCCAGGAAGCAAAGTGTCTACTTACGTGGTCGCCTGGTGTAACCTAGTGAGTGCAAGTGGCTTCGTTCTGATTATTTGATACTTCCCCTTTTGAGGCAAAACACTGAATTTTTTATGTGGGTTCTCAAATACATCTTGTTTGATACAGTTCTGTATGGAGGGTGGGGTGGGATGAAACTACAAGCAATTTGTAACTCTCCTCCTTTGTGACATCATATGCTTTCTATAAAGTTTAAATTCTATATTCCCTAGACTTCTGATATTTCTCTGTCAGAACATCTACAAATTCAACTCTCCTTGTCTTATTTAGCATGATATCACCCTGAAATATCCTTTTAACACCAATTTATCAATTATTCCCATTACAGTGCAGATATAAACACTTATTAGCAAACAAATGTTTAAACCACTAATAGCAAACAAATGTTTAAATTCCTTTGCGTTCCAGAGACCCTAATCACTTAGTCAAAGTTAAAGCTCTACAGAAGTGATTTGCTGAATGAAGATGATTTTAATCAAGTGTTTTCCTTGGGCATAGATTTAAAATCTAAGCCCTCCAGGTGCTGCAGGTTGCCTGTGTAGATCCTGGATACTTCCAATGACAAAGATAAGGGAAGCTCAGTGCTTAAGAGGAATCGTTCTGCAGCTTGGAGGAGGGTTGCACCTTCGATCCAAATTCCAACCACAGATTTTAGTTCTAAATAATTGATTAATTTCTTGAGTTAGTCACAGGGACATCTTTGTAACATTTGGTGCTTTCCCCACTTTGGTTTACGGTGCTAAATAGTGATATTAAGCAGGTTTGCTTAATAGCACTCTACTGAAATTTGATCACTAATACAAACCCAGCATCTTAAACACTCTGTATAGCTTCATTTTTTTGGCCATCATATTTTCTTGGTTTCTTTTTCCTTGCTCTGCTGCACAAACACTGATTATCAACTTCTTAAACCTCTGCAGTTGTGGTGGTGTTGGGTTTTGTCTGCTTCTTAATGCTTTTACGAGACATTGGTCATCATCATCAGGATTAGCAGAAGCAATAGAGGAATTTCTGAGCAGCATTATTGCTTTGCTCTGGGGTATTGGCATCCTGGACAGTTCTGTAATCCTTTAGGAATTATCTCTATGTCTTTTGTTTCATTGGAAATGTTCTCTTTAGAGAAGAAAAGCATTTATCAACCCAGTGTATACTGACACGCTACTCAAAACTAGATGCATCTCCTCTAAAGTCTTATTTCAATAGAAGTGAAATACATGGAAATTGACATTTGAAAGTATTCTTTGGACAGTTAATTTATTTCCTCATATTTCCAACACTAATCAGTCAATATAGAAGCATTTTGAGGAGTTGCTTATCAAGCGTGAGTTGTATCTGCGAATAGGTCAATTTTCTCATTACTATGGACTTATAATAGGAACCCAAATTCAACCATTAAAAGAGTTTTCCATGCAGGAAAGCCTCATTATATTTTGTTCTTGCTCACCTCAAAGATTCTGATTTTTCTAATCACAAAGAATGAAGTTTTTCACAGCTTTCAGCTACGCAAACGTTCTACAGAGTAACGATAAAAATTACAGCGTGGTAAGCACCAACCTGCAAAAAACCAAGGCACCAAGTAAATACCAATGTGGTGATGGTGGCCCCAGGTAAATACCTACATGGCTGTGGCACCAATTAAATATCAACCTGGTGCTAGCACCAAGTACAATGTGAAGGAGAGAAAAAAAAAAAAAGAAGAGTATTTTCATTAAATACAAACATTTACATTGGCACCTTCTTTCCTCCATTGAATCCTCTGTGGTGTAAAGTGCACAGAAGCATGCTTTAACTTTCTGCTTTTAATTTGCATTATGTTAAATACTTTAAAGTGCCCCCCATTTGACCTTCAGAAACAAATGAAAGAGGGGCTGATTAAACATGAAATAGATGGATTGTTGATGCTTTAATTATCTTTATTTAACAGAAAAAAATCTGCTGATAAGTGTAGCTTTTTTCTTTTTTTTTCTTTCTTTCTTTTTTTTTTTTTTTTTTTTTTTTTTTTCTTTCCTCCTCAGTAAAATCCTCTTGTACAGGGCACAAATGACTAAGTTGCCACTGAATCACTCTGTGCTCCCAGGAGATGTGCAGAGCCAAAAGGGACAAGATCTGAGTAAAGGAGGATTCATGCTCTGAATAAGTAAAGAACTGCACTATTATAGGCAAGAAACATCTTTAACAGGCTAGAACCTGATTTATCAACTCAGACAGCTCGCTGGTGTTGTACATACCAATACGAACCTGGGTTACAACCATAGGTAGCAGCTTGACTGTTGCTCTGTCAATCTCTGCACAGTAGCTGTGTATTTTTAAGTAGTTCTGGAGTTTCTTTTTTCTTCTATTTCTTTCAACAAATATTTACTTGCCTTGCTTTTTAGTATTTGGGGGTATTTTCTAGTTTGACCAACTGTGAGTCGTGTCTTGGAGAAATATGTCCTACAACTTCAGGCACATTTTCCTTTAAACATTTTCTTTTCTTTTAGGGTTGCACAGTGGTAGTGGAGTTTGGAAGGGTTGTGCAGGGCTGTGGAGTTGGTGATTTGCTGGGCTGCTTTGAAACATAGAACTTGTCAAATTGGTTTTACATGAAAATAGAAAATCAACAGACTTCACAGGTAGTTAGCGTTCTGCTCATGAGTCATGTCACTATATCCCTCACCTGCACCTCAAACTCTTTATACTATTTGCTGAATGTTCTACTGTTTAATTACTAATATTAATAGGACACATAATTTTTTTTTTCTATTTATACAGGAAATTTTGATGCAGACACATGAGCAATTCAGCACTGCTGAATTTAGGAGGCTGATTCCCTACATTTCCTAAGCAAATCTGCTTCCAACAGATACTTAGAAACTTAAAACTGCAAAACAGTTTCCTTTTTTTTCCTGTCTTATGTTCCCTGTTGTATGTTTCATGTAATTTATGTTCTCCATTTCTCAAAAAAATATTTATTTTTTAAAGATGTTTTAATCTCACTGTGTGCTCAGGAAGTGCTATTCCTGTATTTTTCAGCCTATTTTTTTTTTTTTCTCTTCTGGAAGAATAGATTCTCTGTAGTAGATTGTCTGATTAGGTAGTCTGTCTGTTATCAGATTGTGGACTTTGCTGAAGTGTACTATATATTTTAATCAATAATAAATGAAAAAATAGACCATCACTTACTATCCAGGTTGAAGAAGAAAATAAGGTTTCAATTTACACTATATATTAATTTTATGAATAATGAAAGCAACAACAAAAAATCCAGACCAATATCTACTATCCATAATAATCATAGAATGGTAATAATAATAATATTTTAAAAAATATTTGTAAATATATATATATATATATTAATAATAATTTCAAAAGTTTTAGGTTTTATTATTTTTCTATATAATTTTGCAGAATTTTCATTTTTGAAGCAGAACTCTGACCATCATATGGATCTATGTCGAGTTTATTGATCAGGCAGTATAATGTAAACTGTGTTGGTAACATGGCCTGTAAAGTTCAAGTTATTCTAATGGTGTATGCTGCATGGGCCAGTAGAAGGAGGGCATTTAAAATACTGTTATTAAAAACAGTTTACATTCGTTTCTCTTAGCTGGTCCCTCAATAGCAAGTCTTACCTTGCTTGAGGGTGCAAAGCTCCTACAGAAAGATTTGGCCAGGCTGGATCTATGGGCCAAGGCCAATTGTATAAGATTGAACAAGGCTAAAATCTGAGTCTGTCACCTAGAAGTTCCTCCTCATGTTTAGGTGGAGCTTCTTATGTTTGAGTCTGTGCCCTTTACCACTTGTCCTATGATAGAATCATAGAATGGTAAGGTTGGAAGAGACCTCAAAGATCATCTAGTTCCAATCCCCTGCCATAGGCAGGGACACCTCCCACTAGTACAGGTCACTCAAGGCCTCATCCAACCTGACCTTGAACACCTCCAGGGAGGGAGCAGCCACAACCTCCCTGGGCAACCTGTGCCAGTGTTTCACCACCCTCACTGTAAAGAGCTTCTTCCTAACATCCAGTTTCAATCTCCCCTCTGCCAGTTTAAACCCATTACTCCTCATCCTGTCATTACAAGACCTTGTAAATAGTCACTCCCCAGCCCTCCTGTAGGCCCCCTTCAGATACTGGAAGGCTACTACGAGCCTTCTCTTCTCCAGGTTGAAGACCCTCAATTCTCATAGCCTGTCCTCACAGGAAAGGTGCTCCAGCCCTCTGAGCATCTTCTTGGCCTCATCTGGACTCATTCCAATTGTTACATGTCCTCCTTGTGTTGGAGGATCCAGAACTATAGTGTCTGTAGGGACCACTGGCCCCAAGAACTGATGTTTCTTCCTAACACTCCAAGAATGCCACTTGTGATAAAATTAATATTTATTGAAGTATCTGGTGTAGAGTCTTTTATTATCTACAGATAAAGTCAAGCTATAAATAATTGAGGCCTTGAGCAACCCTTTCTAGTGGAGGGTGTCCCTGCCAAAGCCAGAGGGGTTGGAACTAGATGACCTTCAAGGTCCTTTCCAACCCAAACCAAAACATTCTATGAATCTATGAATAATGTAAAGCTGATTTTTTTAAGACTAGGTGGAGAAGGTAGGCAGTAGCTGACATGATGAAAATCCCTCACAGAGGATGTGGTAGAGCCTGAATACAGAAAGAGTGATTCCATCTGCTAAAAATGCAGAGATAAAATTATCGTGCAGCCTTCTCTGAATCAATTCTTTATGGCACCGAGTTGTAAGCAGCAAAATATTTGTCACCTTTCAGGACAGAAATTCCTGCTTTACATGGTCACAAAATGATTAGGGAGAATCCTCCAACAGCTCCCTGGAAAGGAGTTTCTAGACTGGGGTTGTGGCCAAGAAATGTTTGTCTTTTGTGGTAGGTGCCAAATGTTTTCTCAGTGGCAGCACTTCTCAGGGAGAAGCAGGAGGGGCTGCCATCATTTATGCTGCCTGTCCATGTATAGATGTGAGGGGGGTTGGAACTAGATGAGCTTTAAAGTCTCTTCTAGCCCAAACCATTCTATGAATCCCTGCAAAGGACTTTTGAGCCTTTGAACAGTGTGAAATAGGAGAAGCAGTTTCTACTTCCTATGGATACCAAATCCACATGAGGCAGGATTGATTTTACATGACCTCAGGGATTTATCTGTGAGGGTTACATCCTTTACAGGACAATATGGCTACAACATGACCTAGAATTGTTTCAGTGTTATGCTGAAAAATTAGTTCCTACTCCTCCCCCTATCATGTGCAGAGGCAGCTTCTGCTAGATCAGGCTGTTCAAGAGCCCATCCAGTCTGGCCTTGAACACTTCCAGGGAGGGGGTATCCACAAACCTCTTGGACAGCATGTTCCAGTGTCTCACCACCCTCATTCTAGAGAATTTCTTCTGAATATCCAATTTAAATCTGCTCTGTGACCTGGATGCGATTCAGCTATCATAGGTTCAAGAGATTCATAGAATGGTTTAGGTTGTAAGGTCTCCCCAAAGCCTTGTCTTCTCTAGGCTGAACAGCCTCAGCTCTCACAACCTGTCCTCATAGGAAAGGTGTCCCAGCTCTTTGACCATCTTTGTGGCCGTCCTCTGGATCCACTCCAACAGTTTCATGTCCCCCATATGCTGAGAGCCCCAGAACTGGATGCAATATTCCAGATAGGGTCTGAACAGAACAGTGAGGCAGAATCACTTCCCTCATACTGCTGATCACACTTCTTTTGATGCAGTTCAGGACATGTTTTCCTTCTGGACTGCTAGCAACCATTTCTATGTCATGTTGAGTTTTTCATCAACTGACATCCTGAAGTCCTTCTCCTTGAGGTTGCTCTCGAGCCACTCCATGCCCAGCTTATATTTGTGCTTGGGATTGTGCAGATGTGTGACCTTGTACTTGGCCTTGTTGAACTTCATGGTGTAAGCTTTGGCCCACTTCTCCACATCTCTCTGTCCGAGTCCCTCTAGATGGTATCTCTTCCCTGCAGTGTGTGAACTGGACAACACAGCTTGGGGTCATCTGCAAGCTTGCTCAGAGAGCACTCAGTGCCGCTGTGCATGTTGCTGACAAAGATGTTAAACAGCACCGGTCCCAGTACCGACTCCTGAGAGACATCACTTGTCACTGGCTGCATTTGGACATTGAACTGGAACCTTCTGAGTGTGGCCATCCAGCCACTTCCTTATCCAGCAAGTGATCCACCCATCAAGTCCATGCTTTTCCAGTATGGTGACCCGAATGTCATGTGAGACAGTGTCAAATGCTTTACACAAGTCCAGGTAGATGACATCAGTTGCTCTTCTCTTATTCACTGATGCTGCAACTCCCCCATGGAAAGCCTCCAAGTTCACCAGGCGTGGTTTACCCTTGGTGAAGCCAAGTGAGGACCGGAAGGGGGGGTCTTCCCAATGCTTAGCAAGAGATAAAAGATGGGTTTCAGGAAGATGGGGCCAGTCACTTTTCAGTGGAGTCCAGGACAAGAGGTAACAGGTGCAAACTTGAACAGAAGATGTTCCATCTAAATGTGAGGAAGAAAGACTTTACTTTGAGGGCAGTAGAGCACTGGACCTGGGTACCTCGAGAGGTGGTGATGTCACTCAAAACCCACCTGCGTGCCACCCTGTGCAACCTGCTGTGGGTGACCCTGCTCTGGCAGTGGTGTTGGATTGGATAATCTCCAGAGGTCCCTTCCGACACCTACTATTCTGTACTTAACCATTTCAGACACTACTGAGTAAATCACAAATTCATCTTGGACTTACTAATGCTGAATATTAGTGCACCTTTCTGGAAACCTTGAATGCTAAATTGATGTAATTTTCTTTACTAGTTCTTAATTTAATATATAAAGTAACTGAATGTTCCAAATTATACAGAAACCTTCCTGCAGAATTAATGTCACAGAGATATGAAAGGAACTGGCTAAAGCATCACTCTATCAAATGTTTCTAAAAAGGCTTTATGTATTTATAAGACTTCATGATCTACTATTGATGCAAATTACTAAGGATAAAAGAAAATCCATCTGTTAGCAAAGGGGAAAAAATAAATAAATGAAGTAAGTCCAAGGATTTGAAAGATTTAACATTAAGGACTAAGAATTCATACTTTGTGATGGGTTTATAGGAATTGACAGTAGAAAAGATTTCTTTTTAGCGTACACAATGTATTTTTTTTAATTGAAAGAAAACAACTTTGTCATAAAAGCTTCTGAAGTAACATAAAATTTCAGTTCTCAATTTTATATTCTTCACTGAAATGTCTCAATGAAAAGATGACCTGTACTATTCTATGTGGCTAAATAAATAGTTTTTCATCAAGAGCTATCGGGTTCCAGTCAGTTAGGAAACAGATTACTGCCATGAGAAGAGATCTAGGGTTAGTGTCTGAGATTTACCACTAATGGTGTACTGTTATTGGTGCTGTCCACACTGAATCTTACTCCCTGACCTGATCCATGATGGATTTTTACCCACGTGAATATTAAATCAGATGGTGACATTTTGTAATAGCATTACAGTTACTATCTTTAACCTTTCCTTTTTAATTTGGAATATGTATAGTTTGGAGATACCAGCTCTCTGTTTCATTTCTGAAAAGAAGCTACTTGAAATCTCTTCTCACTCTGCTCTGCCCTGGTGAGACTACATCTGGACTACTGTGTCCAGTTCTGGGCTCCCCAGTTCAAGAGGAACAACCAAACAGAAAGGGATCTG
>VWZE01007825.1:411879-423228 GCA_013396675.1 Eubucco bourcierii
TTTTTTGTCCCCTCTGATTGTGGTTCTGTTTTACAAGAATTGGATGCTGGTAGGGCAGCAGTGCACTGTGACAGTGAAAAATTATGACAAGATACATTTATCACCATGAGCTTGATAAAGCCGGTGTAAGAGAATCATAGAATTGTAGAATCATCTCCCTTTATCCATGGATACCTTCTAGCAGCCTCTCAGTCTTTGAAGGGGGCTTGAGGAGAGCTGGAGAGGGACTTTAGACAATGGATTGGAGTGACAGGATGAAGGGGTAATGGTTTCAAACTGGAAGAAACTGGATTGAAATGAGACATGAGAAGGAAATTCTTCCCCATGAGGGTCTTGAGGCACTGGAGCAGATTTTTGGAGGCTGAAATTGTGAAAGGCAGGTTGAGCTTGAGCAAACTGATCTAGTAGTAGGTGAATGCTCAGCAATTAGGCAGTTGGATAATTAAGTGCAGTGAGTTTCTGATGGATTGTTATGTATATCTTGTTTGTAAGGCATTACAAACTGTCAATTTGGAGAAGGAGAAGGAAATCTTAAGAGGAAAGCAAATCTGGTTTGTAGCATACCTTTCTGCCTGCCACAATTTTTTTTTTCCCTCCGATAGTTGCAGACTGCAGGTATTTGTTTTGTCTTCCAAATGAATGATCTAACATTTAAGCAAGGTTTTTCTCATGGAGAAGGCAGACAGTTGGAGTTCTGCCTTTCTCTTTCTTCTTTCTTTATTTCTGTCTTTACACCCTAGATTTTTCTTTGTAATTTGGAAAGAATTATTGCATTTACTTGTAGAATCATTAAGGTTGGAAAAGACATCTAAGATCATCGTGTCCTTCCATCAACCCAGTGCCACCAGGGCCACTAAATCATATCCCAAAGGGTCATATCTACATGTTTTCTGAATACCTCCAGAGGCAGCGATGCCACCACCTCCCTGGACAACCTATTCCAAAGCCTGACCACTCTTGTAGGAAAGAAATTTTTCCTAAACTTCTAAATCTAAACCTCTTCTGGTGCATCTTGAGGCCATTTCCTCTTCTCCTTTGTTTTTAGGGAGAAGTGACCAACACCCACCTGTATCCAACCTCCTTTCAGGTTGCTGCAGAGAGACAGAAGGTCTCCCCTCAGCCTCCTTTTCTCCAGGCTGAACGACCCCAGTTCCCTCAGCTGCTCCTCACCAGGCTTGTTCCCCAGACCCTTCCCCTGCTTTGCTACCTTTCTCTGAACATGCTCCAGCACCTCAGTGTTGTTCTTGGAGTATAAGGAATCTCCTTTTCTTCAGATTAACATGTTTACGTCTAAATCAGGTTCAGGGAAAGGTACAAGAGACTCCTTGCACCTCTCTCAGACATGTTCAGTCTTGTTTACCACCAACAGCAGAAGATAGCAGCTGAGCAGCCCTTACGTCTACCCAACACCACCATGACCACTGAACCATGCCCTGAAATCATTTTAGCACTCTAGCTTCTGTCAAAGTCTTTTTGTTCAATGTTTCTGTGAATCTACATGCCAAATTCAGAGTCAGCTTGACAAACACCTATGGCTGACCTATGCTGGGAAAAATAAACAGAGGAAATGTCACTTTTAGGACTATTGTTTCTTCATGAATACCTTCCACCTAGTTTGAGGTGTCCCTGTCTATGGCAGGAGGTTGGAACTAGATGATCCTTGAGGACCCTTCCAACCTTACTATTCTATGATTTTCTTCCAAAAGAAGCTGTGATGGTTTGGGAGTTACACACACCCCCCACACCCCCCACACTTTGTAAAATGACCCACTTGAACTCAGCTGGCTGGAAGTTAAGGACTGAAGCTCTATTTACAGCTCAGTACAATGTACAAGCAGAGATACACACTATAGACAGGAATAGTTACAGACATAGACAAGTTAAAGGGAATACAGAAACACAACTCCCCTCCCAGAAATCAGAGACCCCAGGAGGGGCTCCCAACCACCCTTCCACCTTCTCCCCACCCCTATACCTTACCCGAAGGTTTGCCTTATGCGCAAGGTGAGCTTGGAGGATTGGCCAGGGGGGTTAGAAGAGAAGTAGTTAGTGATATTAATATACCAGAGAGAAGCCAGAAGCTGCTAGACCACCTGAGATGCTGTGCCCCTGCAGACAGACTGTGTTATCTAATGTTTTGAGTTCTTTTCTTAAACATCTCAGCAAGCCTATGAGTGAAGTAGACATCACCATGTTTTTCCTTTCACAGCCTATAGTGTAATTTTCTTTATTAAAATATTCCAATTAGCCTCAAACCAGCACAGAAGCTTGTTTCTTGCACGAATCAACCAGTTCCCATCTTCTCTACTCTGTAATTCAAGAACTAAGAAGCCTGATTTATGTGAACCTTATTCTGTGACTTGATGTGTAATTGACAGTGAAGGAGGTAAAATAAAGCAATGTTATGATTTTGTTAGCTCTTTTTAAAGGAATATTCTTACAGATTAATGATCCAAGCTATGAACAGACTCATCACAACCTTGGAGGGGGTTAAAAGAAGTTAAGGGTTTACCACGTGATTTGGAAAAAGTAAAAGGTATGGGAAGGCAGATAAAAAATGGATAAGAAAGATATGCAACCTGGAAAATTCTGGCTGAAGGTTTTTGGCAATTCATTGTTAAGTTATGTGTTGGTATTTTGCAGGCAGAGAAGGAAAAAAAAGAGATCCAGGCAAAGAAATAGAAACATATTGATGATCTGTTGTGGAGAATTTAAGCAGAATAAATTATTAGAGTCTCAAACACAGAGAAGAGGTAATGAAAAAATCATGACAAAATGCTATCTGCATTGGGTAGTGACCAGGAATACAATTTCCATTGGTGGATGAAGGACAAAAGATTATAGAATCATAGAATCATAGAACGGTAAGGTTGGAAGGGACCTCAAGGATCATCTAGTTCCAACCCCCTGCCATAGGCTGGGACACCTCCCACTAGTACAGCTCACTCAAGGCCTCCTCCAGCCTGGCCTTGAACACCTCCAGGGAGGGAGCAGCCACAACCTCCCTGGGCAACCTGTGCCAGTGCCTCACCAGTCTCACTGGAAAGAACTTCCTCCTAACATCCAGTTTCAACCTCCTCTCTGCCAATTCAAATCCTTTGTCCCTTGTCCTGTCATTGCAAGACCTTGTAAATAGTCTCTCCCCAGCCTTCCTGTAGGCTCCTTTCAGATACTGGAAGGCTACTATCAGGTCTCCTCAAAGCCTTCTCTTCTCCAGGCTGAAGAGCCCCAATTCTTGTAGCCTGTCCTCATAGGAGAACTGCTGCAGCCCAGGCTCTGGGTATCTGAGTATCTTTGTGGCCCTCCTCTGGACCCGCTCCAACACTTCCATGTCCTTCCTGTGCTGGGGGCTCCAGAACTGCACACAGTACTCCCGATGGGGTCTGACAAGAGCAGAGTAAAGGGGCAGCATCCCCTCCCTTGCCCTGCTGGCCACACTGCTCTTGATGCAGCCCAAGACTCGGTTGGCTGTAGCAGAATTTTGTTTTTGGGGGAAAAAAAAAAATTAGAATTACAGAATTTGTTCTGGTTGGAAAAAACTCTCTAAGATCATTGAATCAAATCATCAACCCAAGACCACTGTGTCCATTAAAACATGTCCTCAAGTGATGTGTCCACGTTTTTCTTGAACACCTCCAGGGACAGTGACTCTACCACCTCACAGAGCGGCCTGTTCCAATGCCTGATCATTCTTGCAGCAAATAAATGTTTCCTAATATCCAGCCTAAATCTCCCCTGGTGAATTCTGGGACCATTTCCTCTCATTTTATCACCTGATACTAGAGAGAAGAGACCAACTCCCACCTCATTCCAACCTGCTTTCAGAAACTTGTAGAAAGCAATGAGTTTTGGAGCCCTGACTCCAAGAAAGATATTGAGGTGCTGGAGTGGATCTAAAAAAGGGCAACAAAGCCTGGTGAAGGGTCTGGAGAACAGATCTGGTGAGGAGCAGCTGAGGTGATAGTGGTTGTTTAGTATGCAGAAGAGAAAGCTGAGGGGGAGACCTGGCTCTCTACAACTTCCTGAAAGGGAAGAAGCTGGGAAGGGCTTGATTTCTTCTCCTTAGGAACAAGGAATAGGAGGAGAGGAAAAATCAAGTTGCCCCAGGGGAAGTGAAGCACTGGAAAAGCTTGCCCGGAGAAGTTGTGGAGACTCCAAGTCTGGAAGCTTGGATGGGCCCTTGACCAAACTGTTTTTTTAGGAGGCATTTGGAACTAGGTGATTTGAAGGTCCTTCACACCCCAAACCATTCTGTGATTCTTTCTTAAATGCTGATTAGGTCTTTGCCACAGTTCATTTTAAGTAGAAAGTGACAATGAGAGAAGTGATAGCAGCAATGTGATGCTGTCCTAAAAGAAACTGTGAGATCATTCTCAGCATTTCTGCAGGTTTTATATTCACTTTTGAAAAAAACTTGTAGAGAATTGGAATCTTTGCTTTGTCCCCTTGCCCTAAGGGAATCTTTTTAGTGAGTAAACAAGAGAGTTAATCTGCAAACCACACTTGTGGTGTTTATTACACGTCATAAATAACATTGACAGATCTTTCTGTGTTCAAGCCTAGCAAATGAGGAATATGCAAACTGAGATGCTGGGAAGTATTTATAGGTTTCATAATAACTTTTAAACTGTTTTATGTTTGGCATTTATCTAACAAATGTGACTGGAACTCTTACAGTCAAGTGAAAAATACCAAGTATTTGATAATATGAATTTGGTGCCATGATGCAGATATGTAAGTTAGATAATCATAGAATTAGAAAAGACCTTTAGGATCATTGAGTTCAGTTGATTGTTAAAGTGCCACAGGGAAAGGGTTTTGTGGTGTTGTGATTGTGGGAATATTAAGGTGGCTGGAGCACTTCTCCTGTGAAGATAGGCTAAAAGAATTGGGGCTGTTCAGCCTGGAGAAGAGAAGGCTCTGGGGAGACCTTCTAGACATATTTCAATACTTGAAAGGGACCTACAGGAAGGCTGGGGAAGGGCTGTTGAGAAGAGATTGTGGTGATAGGATGAGGGGGAATGGTTTGAAACTGGAGCAGGGTAAATTTAGGTTGGACATTAGGAGGAAATTCTTCGTAATGAGAGTGGTGAAATACTTGAACAGGGTGCCCAGAAATGTGGTTGAGGCTCCATCCATGGAGACATTCAGGTTTAGACTTGATGTGGCACTGTGCAGCCTTATCTAGTTGGAAATGTCCCTGCTGACTGGAGGGAGTTGGGCAAGATGAACTTTGAGGGTCTCTCCCACCTCAGTGCAATCTGAAAATCTGATTCTGAGCATTCAGTGTTTCTTCTTTAATCATAATGTTGATACTGAAGGTTACCAGGAAAGTTTATGAAATTATAGCTCAAAATTGAACCTTCTCAGGAAGAAACAGCGAAAGAAGAATGAGACGAAAATGTGAACAATGTTCAGATTCAAAAAAAAAAAAAAAAAAAAAAGAGAATTGAAATTTGAAGGAAATTCAAACAGTTCAAAGAAATTGAAATCCTGTTTGTAAGAGTAACCTTGTTTGTAAGATTAAACTTGTTGGCAAAGTAACTCATGAAAGAGTTCTCAAACGTTGCAGTAGTTTGCCCAAGACAGTGGTGGAGTCTCCATCCCTGGAGGTATTTAAAAGGTGAGTGGACCTGGTGCTTAGGAACATGATTTAGTGGTAACCTTGAAGTGCTGGGTCAAATGTTGGACTTGATGGTCTTGAAGGTCTCTTCCAACCAAAGATATTCTGTGATAAAAATTATCACAGATTCGTAGGATTGTTTCTGTTGGAACAGACCTTCAAGATCGTCAAGTCCAACAACCATCAACCTAAGACCACTATGGACAGTAAACCATGTCCAGAAGTACCATGCCCATACAGTTCTTGAGCACCTCCAAAGATGGTGACTCTACCACCTTTGCAATCTATTCCAATCCTGGATTCTTGATAATACAGTGTGGAATTTTGTTACTTCTACAGAATTCTTTGTGGTTTGGCTTTATAAAAGCTGTTTCTGTCATGGATCTTTCTTTGTTCCTAAAATATGTAATTCAGTCTGCAGAACTCTGAAATATAGTGAAAGCAGGAATCAAGTTGCTCTACCACACAAAGTTTTCATTCTGAAAGCAGCAAGTCCTCAGTATTCTGAGTGTCAGATGATTCTTATATTTCCAAAATCTCTGTCTGCACATTCAAAGTCATGTCCTGTTCCCTCTTTGAGCAACAACTGGCAGTTTTCAGGTAGAAAAGATATGATGGGGATTTTTCAGGTAGAAAAAAAAAAAATCAAGGAGATACAAGTGGGAAAATGACAGCTGTGCATTGCTCTTTCCCTAAAGGGACAAAAATAACCAAGAACCCAAAACTTGGAGATATTTGCATGCAGGAATATAGTGGCTGCCTAAACAGAGAGAGTTCAGTGGAAGTCTGAACAGAAATAGTTCAGAGGAGTCCATCTGACTAACATGGATTCTTAATCCTTGATATATGTCTAGCTGCAGACATCTGTATGGGATGTTGCTGAATGTGTCTTTGTGAAAAGTAAGATACTGTGACAAAGAGGTTCTTACAGACTCTTTCAGTGGCTCTCAGAAACTCACTTTTGTTGAAAAAGATCTTTAAGATCATTGAGTCCAACCATTATCTAATTCTACTAAGGCTGATTCTAAACCATGTCCCTCAGCACTACATCTCTGTGTCTCTGAAACCTCTCTGGAGATTGGGATTCAATCATCACTTTGGGAAGCCTGTTCCAGTGTTTGAGAATCTTTGCAGTCAAGAAATTTTTCTTAAGTGATGGGGCACGAAAAAATAGCCTCTTTTTGCACCATGGGAGGTTTAGGATGGTGTTGAGGAGCATTATTTACCTGGTTTGTGCCAGCTAAAGAGGAAGTCCATCTGTGAGAGGACATTAGAAAGATTATAGAATCATAGAATCATAGAATGGTAAGGTTGGAAGGGACCTCAAGGATCATCTAGTTCCAACCCCCTGCCATAGGCAGGGACACCTCCCACTAGTACAGGTCACTCAAGGCCTCATCCAATCTGGCCTTGAACACATCCAGGGAGGGAGCATCCACAACCTCCCTGGGCAACCTGTTCCAGTGCCTCACCACCCTTACTATAAAGAACTTCCTCCTAACATCCAGTCTAAATCTCCCCTCTGCCAGTTTAAGCCCATTGCCCCTTGTCCTGTCATTGCAGGACCTTGTAAATAATCCTTCCCCAACCTTCCTGTAGGCCCCCTTCAGATACTGGAAGGCTACTATCAGGTCCCCTCGAAGCCTTCTCTTCTCCAGGCTGAAGAGCCCCAACTCTCTCAGCCTGTGCTCATAGGAGAGCTGCTCCAGCCCTCTGATCATCTTTGTGGCCCTCCTCTGGACCCGCTCCAACACTTCCATGTCCTTCCTTCTTTTTGATTATAGAATCAAAAAGATTGGAAAAGACTTTGAAGACTGAGTCCAACCATCAACCTACCACCACCATGACCATTAAACTATTTCCCAAGGCTCCATGTCTACACAGTTTTTGAACCATGTCTCAAAGTGCCACACCCACATTTTTCTTGAACATCTCAAGGAACAGTGACTCCACCACCTTCCTGGGCAGCCTGTTCCAATCCCTGACAACTCTTGCAAGAAAGAAATTCTTCCTAATAACCAACTAACACCTACCCTGGTGCAATTTCAGGCTGCTGCTTCTCATTCTATCACTTGATATTATGGAGAAGAGACCAATACCCACCTCACTTCAGTGTAATTTCTGGAAGTTGTAGACAGCAACAATGTCTCCTCTCAGTCTTCTTTTCTCCAGGCTGAACAACCCAGTTCTCTTAGATTCATAGAATGTCAGGATGGAAGGGATAATCTGGTCCAACCTTTCCAGGTAATGGTATAATTTAAGTGAGATGGACCGGTGTGCCCCATGTGTGTTGTTTTTTTTAGAGCCGTTTCATACCTGTTTTCTTTCAGGATGTGGTTGTTTTAAGATAATAGTTGATACACAACCTACATAACAGTGGATTTACTCTCTGTCTCTCTCCAGAGAACATAATCTAGAGGTTGCTGGGACTTTGAGTAATCCATTTTAACTTTATTAACCTTTCATTTCTTTGGATGCAGATGCCGTTAGATATTTCTAACGCACAAATTGTTATATTACATTTCTAGGGAGGGGGGAGTCTGTCAATCTCTGACTGATAAAAAGGGTTTTGGAAACTGATCAAAAAGCTTCTGTAACTGGTTTCTCCTAATGTTAAAGGATGCTTATGTCAATCTCTGAAAAAAAAAAAAATAAAAAGAAAGAAAAAAAAAGAAGTAAGGCCACATCTTCAGTCCTATTCTTGTAAATTCATCATTTATAGTCACAAAATGGGCAAAGAGCCAGCCTGAGCACGGAGTTAGAAATGTCATCATTCTTATACTATTAGTACCTGGTTTAGTGGATTTCAAGAAGATGTAGAAGATTTAGTTGTGCCTGTCTTCAGGCTTTAATGTAGGATTGACTTCTGGTAGAGCAAAAGACTATTTGGGGAGCAGCGTGTTCTTGAAATCCATCTGTCTGGCATTCAGATTGGAGGGGTGACCTATAAAGAGGGAAGAAATAAAAGTAAAGAGGGGAAAATAAAAAAGGACTGTCAAAATGATTTTGAAAAGATATTCTCTAGCCCTTTCTCTGATTTTGAGTTGAACATACTTTGAAATTAGACGTTCATATATGGTTTAACATTTTTGTCTCATTTTTAAACACAAAGTTCCACATGAAATATATAGAGGGAAATAATTAAGTACGTAGAAGGAAATAAATACGTATATAGAAGGAAATGTATATATATATATGAAATATAATATAGAGGGCTGGAAATATATATATATATATATAATATAATATAGAGGGCTGGAGCAGCTCTCCTATGAGGACAGGCTACAAGAGTTGGGGCTCTGCAGCCTGGAGAAGAGAAGGCTTCCAGAAGACCTTATAGAAGCCTTCCAGTATCTGGAGGGGGCCTACAGGAAGGCTGGGGAGGGACTATTTACAAGGTATTGCAATGACAGGATAAGGGGAATGGGTTTAAACTGGCNTCCCTTCCAACCTTACCATTCTATGATTCTATGATTTTATGAAATAAATAACCCAGTCCTGAATGGTGAGCTTCTAGGATTTCATGTTAATATTTTTTATATACTACATATCCTTAGACTTATGATTACATCAATAAAGTGTTATTTTTTTAATACCTAACAAGTCTACTTTTTCAGTTATTAATATTTTGTTCAATACTAATAATGGAATTGTTTTGGTTGGAAAAGACCTTTAAGATCATCCACTCTGACCATTATCTAACTCTACCAAGGCTCGTGCTAGAACATAGAATCATAGAATCATAGAATGGTAAGGTTGGAAGGGACCTCAAGGATCATCTAGTTCCAACCCTCCCCTGCCATAGGCAGGGACACCTCCCACTAGTACAGGTTACTCAAGGCCTCATCCAACCTGGCCTTGAACACATCCAGGGAGGGAGCATCCACAACCTCCCTGGGCAACCTGTTCCAGTGCCTCACCACCCTCACTGGAAAGTACTTCCTCCTAACATCCAGTCTAAATCTCCCCTCTGCCAGTTTAAGCCCATTGCCCCTTGTCCTGTCATTGCAGGACCTTGTAAATAATCCTTCCCCAGCCTTCCTGTAGGCCCCCTTCAGATACTGGAACATACCCCTTAACCCTGCATCTCGGCATCATAAATGGAAAGGTTTTTTACCACCTCTGATACAGTTCAGTTAATTTTGTGGACTTTAAATATTTCTTATTTTGCAATGATTTTTAACAATTATTATTATTTTGATCAGTTATTAGCACTTCTGACTATAATTATAGGCAAATGTATTTATTTTACTTTATTAATCACTATAATACTTTATTTACCTACCTCAACTACAAGAACATCAAGGTGCTAGACCATGTCCAGAGAAGGACAAAAAACTGGTGAAGGGTCTGGAGAACAGGTCTGGTGATGGAACTGAGATAGTTCAGTCTGGAGAAAAGGATACTGAGGGGATAGTGAGGTGGGGGTTGGTCTCTTCTTTCTAGTAACAGGTGATCAGATGAAATGGCCTCAAGGATAGCTTGGTCTGCAGCTGGCTGTTGATCAGAACCTCCAGGTCTTTCTCTGCTGGGGAGTTCCCAGCTACTCTGCCCCAAGCTCAGAGTGTTCATGTGGTTGTTGTGACCTAAGTACAGGACTTAGCACTTGGCTTTGTTGAATCTCATGCAACTGATCTTGGCCCATTGATCCAGCCTGACCACATCTCTCTGCAGAGGCTTCCTGTTCTCCAGCACATCAACACTCTCAGCCAATTTAGCGTCATCTGCAAACGTGCTGAAGGTGCTCTCAATTCCATCATCTGATCATGTAATAATTCTGAAAAATGACATTCTTTTATGCTTCTGTAGTGGTTTAAAATTATTGGATGTAAAATTTCCGGATGTAAAATTTCCTCCTGCTGTGGATGTGACGCAGGCACAAAGCACCTTATATAATCATCTGTCTGCTAGCTTTCAGAAGTGATCAGAATTCACCTCTCTATACTCAGGAGTGTCCCATTCTCCTCCAGTAATCCCAGCAGGGCAAGACTAGTAGCAGAGAGCAGCTAATACAGTGTCCCTGATAAGGAGTTACAAATGTAATCAGAGTCTCCTCTCAAGTTATCAACTTCCAAAGGATGGCAGAAAAATCATCAGATTGCTTATTGGAACTTCACCGTTTTTCCTCAACATTTGGAGGAAAATCTGCATGATGTCTCCTGTGAAACATCCTGGAGTGCAGTATCAGCTTATAAATTTATTTTGATGCTATTTTGTTAGAAGAAAATCAGAGGTATTTTTCTGTCTTTTGCAATAGCCGCCAAACCAGTGATAGCTGCAGTTTGGTTCCCTTTGTTTTCAAATGTTGACCTTGGATATTGAAGACTTCTCTCTCTCTTTTTTTNNTTGTGCTTGGATATTTAAGACTTCTTTTTCTCTTTTTTTTTTTTTTTTTTTTTTTGAGTCTACCAATAGGGAATGTAACATTGGTGTGCTGTTATAAAGAGAAAAACAGGTTATTTTTGACATCAGTATGTGGTAAATATCAAGAATGCAAAAAAGAAACAAAAAAAGTGGTTTCTGATATGCTGAAAAAGGGAGGTTTCTGAAATTTTTTAAAAAAGGGAGGTTTCTGAAACAAGAAAGAAAAAAAAAAGTAAGTTTTAAANATAGAACTATCAAAAATGGAGGTTTCTGAAATGGCAAACAAGGTGCAAGGTTTCTGAAATGCAAAAAAAAAAAAAAAAAAAAAAAAAAAGTTATTTAAAAAACACAAAAAAAAAATA
>VWZE01007825.1:423265-456250 GCA_013396675.1 Eubucco bourcierii
CAAAAATGGAGGTTTCTGAAATGAAAAAAAAAATAAAATAGAGGTTTCAAAAAAAGGAGGTTTCTGAAATGAAAAAAAAATTGGAGGTCTCTAATGCTGTCTCATGGCACTATGTGAGTAGTTAATGCAGCTCCTGTTTCTGTTGATTTTCTAGCAACTCTATTCTCTTCTCATACCATCCAGAACAAGATGACTGGATTCAAATGATGGTTTGGAAGTGGTTCCCTGACTGTGGTGGCTGCTGAGTTGTGGCTGACCATTCTCTGGGACCAGGTTGACGCTGGTTGGCATCAAGCAGAAATATGCTGAAGGTCATGCTGATAATTTTGTGCTCTGGATATTCACTTGACAGAAACTGGACCAGTGCCATAGTTCTGCAGGCCTGACTGTTGTAGATAGTCTTGTACTGTTCACTCATAAAGATTTTAGTGTAGTCCAGTAATGCACGTGGGATATTAGGGAAACATCCTTTACTGAAATAGTGGTCAGATCACTAAGATCATCAAGTCCAATCACCTATCCAACAGTACCACGTCTGTGAAACCACGTCCCAAAATGGCATGTCCACACATTTCTTGAACACCTCCAGGGGTGGTGACTCCACCACCTCCCTGGGTAGCCTGTTCCAATCCCTGACCACTCTTGCAGGAAAGAAATTTATGCTAATATCCAACTTGAACTTCCCCAGGCACAATTTCAGGCCATTTCCTCTCCTTCTGTCACTTGATACTAGGAATAGACCAACTCCTACCTCACTCCAACCTCCATTCAGACAGCTGTTGAAAGCAATAGAGCTGTAGAGAGCATCTCCCTCTCTGAAAGTGTTCAGTGCCAGATTGCACAGGACATTGAGCAACCTGGTCTAGTGAAAGGTGTCCTTGTCCATGGCAGGGGGTGTTGGAAATACATGATTTTGAAGATCCCTTCCTACACAAAACATTCTATGATTCTACAAGTACTCAGCCCTTTGATCATCTCAGTGGCCATTCTCTGCACTTGCTCTAATAGTTCTGTGTCTTTGTCTTGGGGGTCCAGAGACGGATCCAGCTCTGCAGGTAGAGTCTCAGCAGAGCATAGGTGCTGAATCCCCTCCCTCCATCTGCTGCCTATGCTTCAGAGTATCAGGCTAGAACAAGGCTGGTTTCAGAGTTTCAAGTAACCCTTTACAGCTCATAGAATCATAGAATGGTAAGGTCATGCTGAGCTTCTCCTCACCCAGCTACTCCCCTGGTAGTTACACACAAATTTAAAAGACTGATTGTAGTAAGTATTACATACTGGTGTGTTTTCAACACCCTTGTCTTTCTCTAAGCTGTTATTGTTGACCATGATCTGTCATATAGCATGGGATACCCCTGTGGTCAATTTGTCAGCTGTCCTGGTTGCGTTTTCTCCTGGTTTCTTCCTCACCCTCAGCCCACTTGCTGGCAAAGTGGGGAAAAACAAAAAACCTTGATGGTGTCCAATCTCTGCTCAGCAGAAACCAAAAGGGCAGCGTGTTTTCAGCACTATTTTAAGTCACAATTCTGAAACACTGTGGCATAGGTGCTGCTGTGAAGAAAATTAACTCCATCCCAGACAGATGCCACCCAATCATTGAATTATTTAATTACTTCATATTTATAAGGGTGGTTGCGATGAGTTAGGTGAGTTTTTTTTTACACACACACACACATACCCCACCCAGGTAATGAAACTGAAATCAGTAAGTTTGAAAAGGACCTCTAAGATCAAGTCAAACCATCAACCCAACACCATCAGGGCCTTTAAGCCACGTTCCAAAGTGGCATGCCTACACATTTCATGAACACCTCCAAAGATGGCAATGCCATCACTTCCCTGAACAACCAGTTCCAGTGCTTGACCACTCTTGCAGTCAAAAAATCCTTCCCAATATCCAGCCTAAACCTTCCCTGATGTGACTTGAGGGATTTTCCTCTCATCCTAAATCCCTTAGATCTTACATTTAAATTGCTTAAAACCTGTCAAAGAGGTCTGTCTTCTGCCTCCCCAGGTAGGGTGTGCCAGTATTTATTTTATTTTATTTTATTTTATTTTATTTTATTTTATTTTATTTTATTTTATTTTATTTTATTTCATTTTATTTTATTTTATTTTATTTTAAAATTTTATTTTATTTTGTTTTGTTTTGTTTTGTTCTATTCTATTTTATTCTATCCAATTCTGTTCTATTCCATTTTATTTCATTCAATTCTATTCTATTCTAATTTAATTTTATTTTATTCTATTCAATTTAATTTTATTTATTTTACTTTATTTTATTTTTTATTTTACATTTATTTGTTTGGGTTTTTTTTCCCTGACAAATTTATTGCTGCTGCTATGATTCTATGTGAGTCCTACACCTCTGTCAGCAGCTTAAACCTCCACATTTGGAGGCAAATTGTACTTGTTTCTATATGCTTGAGGTAAATATTTAAAAGACTTTAAGAAAAAACCCAACATTTTGTAGAAACATTTGGCTGAGAGAAATAAATTGGAGAAGTAGGAAGCATTCATCAGGCAGGAGACAAAAAGGCAGAGGGAGAGTGATTTGAAGAAGGCAATAAGCACCTAAGTTGGATCTGTTGAAATGGTAAAGTGGAAGCACAGACTAAGGTACTTTCATCTTTACTTCTCCCTAGTGAAGTTCTTCATTGTCCTTTTATGATGTTTTAGGCAATGTTATTAGTCCTTTGGTATTTTTGAATAAGTAGCACCAGGAAAGCCAGTTTATGACTTTTTGTTGGTGCTGTTCTCTAAGCTGTCTCTGATTTATCACTGTTTGGGACAAGGTACTGATGCACGCAGGAAAATTCTGGTGCCTGAGCTGTGTTTAGAATCAGAACCATTTTGGTTAGAAAAGACCTTTAAGGGAATGACTGAAGCCTTATCAATCCTATGTAGAAAACACATTTTCTCAATGTTCTACACACCAACTTCTTTTCCCATAATTTCTGCCATTTGACTAATTTACTGCACATCTTGAGTAGTTAATTGTCATCCTGCTATAATTTTCATCCCATTCTAACAACTCCTGTCTATGAGGCAGCATATAAAGAAATTTGATTGTCTCCGAGTGCTTGATATTTTATAATTTGTTTAATGTATTATAATTTATTTTATATCTTATTTTATTGTCCTTTATTGATTTTTGTGCTACAGTTTGAAATGCCTTCCCCTGAGTTTATTCTGTGGATTTCTCAAGGTCATTTGAATTCAAATTTTGTTTCCTTGGGTGTTCACAGACTTTCCCTCCATTGCTAAAGTAGTAACTTAGAGAAAGTCATAAGCTGACAGTTGGACTTGATGAAAGGTTGAAGTAAAGTGGATGTTGGGCTGTTCTCCCTAGTTTCAAGTCATAGGACAAGAGGAAATGGCCTCAGGTTGCACCAGGGGAGGCTTAGATTCGCTATTAGAGAAAAAAAAAAAAAAGTGATTGAAAGAAGAGTGGTCAGGCTTTGGAATACGCAGCCAGGGAGGTGGTGAATTCACCATCCATCTCTGGAGGTGCTTAAAAGATGCAGAGATGTGACGCTGAGACTCTGGTTTAGCCCCAGAATTGGTAGAGTTAGAGAATGATTGCACTCAGTGAATGGTCAAAAGCTTGATGAAAAGCCAAGGAACCCAACCCTTAACAGTATCAGAGCTCTGCATGGCAATTGCACACAACCACATGGTTGATTAATGCTGGAACTAAGCTGGCTTCATAGCCATGAAATCTGAACTCTGCAGATGACATCTGATGGTGCAGCTTGTGTATCAACTGCTAATCCATTTGTCTGGACTCCCTAATTAAATCCATCTGTATCATTGCACTTCCTAGAACTAGGAAAGTAGGGACGGAGGAAGTCAGATGTAGTAACTCTGGTTTCCTGTGGCTGTGGATGTAGGCTGTTGTTATGGTCATAGCAAATGCACTTTTATTTATGGAGTGCATGAAGAGTGTGGCCAGCAGGTCAAGGCAGGTTCTCCTTCCCCTTCGCCTTAGTGAGACCACATCTGGAGTATTGTGTCCAGTTCTGGACTCCTCAGTTCAAGATGGCCAGGGAAGTACTGGAGAGACTCCAATGGAGGGCTCTGAGGTTAATGAAAGGCCCAGAATATCTGCCTGATGAGGAGAGCTTGGAAAAAGAAATGTTTACTCCTCCAGAGGCTTGTACTACTCAACTTATGTGTATCTCATCTACAGATGATTTTATTAAAGGAAACCTCAGAGTGAATGTTTTCTGTATAACGTTAGGATTTCTATTTTTAATATAAAATTTAATATATTTAAAAGAATATTAATAATAATTTAATACTAGTTTTATTTTTAATATTTCCCCCTGTTATATTTCCTATTATTTTTCCTTCCCTCCCCCCCTTTTTCCCCTTCCCCTCTTTCCCCCCTTTCCCCTCCCTTTTTCCCCCCTCTTTTTTATTTTCCCCTTGACTTTTCCAATATTCTTTTCCTATACTATTTTCATTATATTTTATATCTCCAGAGTTTTTTAAAAACAACCTGAAGTAGGGATCTGATTTTAAAGAGATTTGTCTTACAGAACTGGAGGTTGGTTTTAATTTCCAAGCTGAGGATGCACGAAAATTGCTGCTTTTTTCTAAGTCTCAGAAGCAGTTCAGTATTCTGGAGCTGTTCCTTAGGGATGAAAAACATGCAAGTGCAGACTCCTGGCCAGAGCCCAGCTTCCTGTTGGAGTTCCAGAGCTTGTCCTGATTCACTTCTATTTGTTCTTCTCTCACTTGTTCATTCATTTCCTTTCCACTGAATCAGGATACAAGAAACTGTGAAATCCCTGGATCAGTGGATTTTGGTATCCTTTTTGGATCTCTGGACATGGCGTGACTGAGCCTAGCTGACAGTATTTTAATACTCTCTCTCCTTAGAGTTTTAGTTTCCCCCCCCCCTCTTTTCAATGCAGTAGTAGCTGGCAGATTATTTGTGTCTACAAACACTGAATTCAAACACTGTTGCACACAATGTCAACCAGCTTCTCCAAAAGGCTAGCACTATAAAAGAACAAATATTCCTACATCAGAGAATGGTTTTGGATGAAAAAGACCTTAAAGATCATCAAATCCAACAGTTTTTAACTCTAACAAGAGTGGTACCAAACCACATCCCCCAGCACCACATCTCTGTGTCTTTAAAACACCTCCAGGGATGGGGATTTGAAAATTTCCCTGGGCAGCCTCTTTCAGAGAGGAGACCAAATCCTACCTTATTCCATCCTTCTTTAAAGGAATCGTAAAGAGCAATGAAGTCTCATTTAGTCTCCTCTTCTCCAAGCTAAACAATCCCAGTTCCCTCAGCTGTTCCTCACCAGAACTGTTCTCCAGACCCTTCACCAGTTCTGTTGCCCTTCTCTGGATCCACTCCAGCACCTCAAAGTCTTTCCCAAGCTGAGGGCCCCAAAACTGAAGCCAAGACTCAAGGTTTGGCCTCACCAGTGCTGAGTACAGGAGGTCAATCACATCCATTTAATGGATTTTCCATTTTGTTTATAAGCAATCTTCACAAAATAATTTAAAGAAAACTCCTATTTGTAAACTAAATTCTGGTCCATTGCTGAATGAACAGAGAAGGTCAATACTGAGTTTGCTGCAAATTCATTTAATTCTCATTTCTTCACAGCAGTCTTTTGGAGGATTTGATCTGTTGTGAGTTGTGAAGTAATTGTGGATGAAGTTGGGGAAGTCTGGATCTGACTGAATCTTAAAAAAGAAATAAATTCCTTGACATGGTGATAAAATTATTGAATTTAGCATCTGAAACCAAATACATCTTCTGGGACATGGTTTAGTGGGCATGATGGTGTTGGGTTGATGATTGGACTTGATCATCATAGAATGTGTTGGGTTGGAAGAGACTTTATAAGTAGTCTTAGTCTAGTTGAAACCTCTTGCAATCAGCATACACATCTCCAACTGGAACAGGTTGCTCAGAGCCCCCACCTTGAATGTCTACAGGGAAGAGGCCTCCACAATCTCACTGGACAGCCTGTTCCAATGGTTTATCACCCTCACTGTAAAGAATTTCTTCTTAATCTCCAGTCTAAATCTCCCTTCTTCCAGCTCAAAGCCATTGCTTCTTGTCCTATTGCTGCATGCCTTGGAAACAGTCCCACTCTAGCCTGCTTTTAGGTCCATTTCTGGTACTGGAAGGCTGCTCCAAGATCTCCCCAAAGCCTTCTCTTCTCCAGGATGAACAGCCCCAGTTCTCTTAGCCTGTCTTTGTTGAAGAGCTGCTAAAGCCCTCTGATAATTTTTGTGACCCCCTCTGGACCTGTTCAACCAGATCCCTGTCGTTCTTTTGTTGAGGGTCCCAGAGCTGGACACAGTGTTCCAGGTGAACTCTTACAAGAACAGAGTTGGAGAATTAATCCTCTCATCTGCTAGGTGAAGTAAAATCGGTAGATGACTGGTGTTTTGACTCTTGGCTCTAACAGAGTTCCAAATTCTGATCTTATTTTCTTCCTTTGAATTCTGTGCCAAATTTAGAAGTGGGTCAGTATGCTTTGGTATAAGGGAAACCAAAACAGTGTAATTCTGCTTCCTTCAAACACCATAGATGCACAGTTGCTTTATAACCACTCTGTTGTACAGGTGAGGTGTAGATGTGAACATCTAGATTCATGACAGTTGCTACCTGTCCCTTCTCCCTGGGAAGCGTGGTTGCTCATGCATAAATCAGTGCAGCTGGAAAAGCTTAAGCTTAAATATTAAAGAGTAAGTGTCCTCTTACCTTCCTTTACCCATCTTAGTCTTGCTTTCCAGGTGTGGAAGTGGATGGCCCTGAGGGAGCAGTAGGGTGGATGACTGAAGCAAAGTTGCTGCTGGCTGGCTCTAGAAGAGCTACTTCTAGAAGAGCTACCATCAGAATGGTGAGGGTTGGAATGGACCTCTGGAGACCATCTAGTCCAACCCCCATGTTACAGCAGGGTCATCTAGATCAGATTGCACAGGATTGCAATGCCCAGGTGGGTACTGAAAGTCTCCAGAGAGGCAGACTCCACAACCTCTCTGGGCATCTTGCTCCAACACTCCAGCACCTTCACAGTAAATAATTTTTTCATTAAAGTTCAAAGGTCACCTGCTGGAACATGTGAGTTTAAGGAAAAACTTCCTTCCTATGAAGGTGCCAGAGCCCTAGAACGGACTGCTCAGAGAGGTTGTGGAGTATCCTTCTCTGGGAGACTTTAGCAGGGGGCTCAGACTCTATGATCCTTGAAGGACCCTTTCATACCCTCCTAGCTGGTGATTCTGTTAAAAGTACCCCAAACTGTTAGACTTCAACTGTTTTGTTTTGTTTTTCTTTTTCCCTTTTTTTTTTTTTTTCCCTCTTGAGTGAGACAGTTGTAAGAAAACCCAAGTGTTCTTGGAAGGCTCTGGAGGTCTTCTGAGGAGTTTAAATGATCTGTTGGGTGCTGGAGGAAGCTATCTCTTCAGAAACAACAAGTTGCTTAATTAGTGCTCTTTTTTTGTTCATAGTTGGCAGCAAAGACTCTTTGTCAGCTTTGGGTGAAACCATTAATGACAAGGGTGTGTTAATTAACCAGCTTCCTTATTTCTAATTGGCAAAAGGACCTCAGCTCTCCTGAAAATTGGAGATCAGCACAGCAACCTCTCTAAGTGACACACATGAGCTGGTCAGAGACATCATAGGAAATATTAAAGCATCCAGGGGAGATAGCAATAAGATAAATCTTTTGCACTGAGTATTTCATGAGAGGGAAAGACCTCAGGATTCTTCCTGAGTCTTCCTCCTCTCCTCTCCTCTCCTCTCCTCTCCTCTCCCCTTTTCTCCCCTTCACTTCCCATTTTTTCCCTTCTGTCTTTTTTTTTTTTTCCCTTGGAAATATGCAGGGTTCAGCAAAAAAAGGAAAAGGAAAAGGGAAGGGCAAGTCAAATGTGCACGGGAGCTAAAGAAGAGGGTTTTTTTTGTTTGTTTGGTTTGGTTTGTTTTTTCTTTTAGACATCAGATTGGCTCCCTGTTTACAAATATGGCTGAAAACTAAAAGGATGTTGCAGTTCACTG
This sequence comes from Eubucco bourcierii, assembly GCA_013396675.1. Lineage (NCBI taxonomy): Eukaryota > Metazoa > Chordata > Aves > Piciformes > Ramphastidae > Eubucco > Eubucco bourcierii. Next base: position 431,304 of record VWZE01007825.1, read on the forward strand.
GGAGTTCTCTCTTCTTCCCAAAATTAGGTTAAGGGGAAATGTTCTGAATTTGTGCAAGGGGAGATTTACATTGGATATCAGGAAAAAATTCTTTCCTACAAGGGTGGTCAGGCATTGGAACAGGCTGTCCAAGGAGGTAGTGAAGTCACCATTCCTGAAAGTATTCAAGAAATATGTGGACATGGCCTTTTGGGGCATGTTTTAGTGGTCGTGGTGGTGTTGAGTTGATGTTTGGGCTCAATATCTTTTTCAACCAAAACAGTTCTATTATTCTATGATCAACAGTGCTTCTTGCCTTAGATTCTAAAATTGCTGCAAGGAACAAATTATGAAAAGATACTGATGAATTTTGTCTCATCTGCATATTCCTAGTGGTGTCAAAAAGGTCAATAATTGGTATTGTCAGAAAGTTCAATGACTTTTGCATGAGGTTTTTTGGAGTGTCCTACAGAATCACTTTTAAAATGTGTGAAATTGTCTGGTCTTCTTTTTTAGTAGTCCCAGCTGTTAAATGGTCTTGTGAGAAAATGGTTGAAGTAATGTTTAAGAGAGCTCTTTCTGCCTAGGCTTTGGAATGCTATTGTTTGACTATACTTGAATACAAATAAGGTTATAGTTTTGGCTTTTTTTTCTATGCTTTCCTGAAAGGAGATCTCAACAATGTCCAAGCTGGGTGGTGATTTGAATAAGAGGATTGGGACAGAGTGGCTGGAAACCGCCTATCAGACAAAAATCTAGGGGTGTCAATTGACATCCAGCTGAACACTATTCAGTGTGTGCCAGGTGGCAAAGAAGGCCACCAGCATCCTCCCCTAGATCAAGAGTAGTGTGGGCAGCAGGACCAGGGCAGTGACTGTCTTTCTAGACTCAACATAGTGAGACCACACCTGGAGTTTTGGTTTCACTTTGGGTTCCCCACTCTGAAAAGGACATTGAGGTGCTGAAGCAACTCCAGAGGACAACAAATCTGCTGAAGACTCTGGAGAACAGGTCTAGTGAGGAGCAGTTGAATGAACTGGGGTTGTTTAACCTGGAGAAAAGGAGGTTGAGGGGAGCCGCCTGGCTCTCTACAGCTCCTTAAAGTAGATTGGAGTGAGATGGAGGCTGCTCTCTTCTTCAAGTGATAAAATGAGAGGGAATGGTCTCAAGTTGCACCATGGGAGGTTTAGGTTGGATCTGAGAAGAAATGTTTTGATTGAAAGAAATATCAAAGACTGGAACAGGTTGCCTGGGGATTGAGTCCATCATCAGTAAGTTTGCAGATGACACCAAGTTAGGAGCAGGTGTCCATATGTTGGAAGGTAGGTGGGGTCTGCAGAGAGACCTGGACAAGCTGGGTGGGTGAGTAGAGGCCAATGGGATGAAATTTAACAAGGCTAAGTGCAGGGTTCTGCACTTTGGCCACAACAACCCCAAGTGGTGCTACAGGCTGGGGACAGAGTGGCTGGAGAGCAGCCAGGCAGAGAGGGACTTGGGGTACTGGTAGATTGTAGCTGAACATGAGCCAGCAGTGTGCCCAGGTGGGCAGGAGAGCCAATGGCATCCTGGCCTGGATCAGGTACAGTGTGGCCAGTAGGACAAGGGAGGTTATTCTGCCCCTGTGCTCAGAACTGATCAGGCCACACCTTGAGTGCTGTGTCCAGTTCTGGGCCCCTCAACTCAAGAGAGATGTTCAGGTACTGGAAGGTGTCCAGAGAAGGGCAACGAAGCTGGTGAGTGTCCTGGAGGACATCCCTGTGAGGAGAGGCTGAGGGAGCTGGGATTGTTTAGCCTGGAGAAGAGGAGGCTCAGGGCAGACCTCATTGCTGTCTACAACTACCTGAAGGGAGGTTGTAGGCAGGTGGGGGTTGTTCTCTTCTCCCAGGCAACCAGCAACAGAAGGAGGGGACACAGTCTCAAGTTGTGCTGGGAGAGCTATAGGCTGGATATTAGAAGGAAGTTCTTCACAGAGAGTGATTGGCGTTGGAATGGGCTGCCCAGGGAGGTGGTGGAGTTGCTGTCCTTGGAGGTGTTGAAGAAAAGCTTGAATGGGGCACTTAGTGCCATGGTCTAGTTGATTGGATAGGGCTGGGTGATAGGTTGGACTAGCTGATCTTGGAGGTCTCTTCCAGCCTGGTTGACTCTATGATTCTATGTTTGATTCTCCATTCCTGGAGGTGTTTAAAAGATGCTGAGATATGATGCTGAGGGACATGGTATATTACCAAACTTGGCAGAGTTAAAGAACAGGGGCTTGGTGCTTGATGCTGTCATCCAAGGTGTTTTCCTACCAAAATGATTCTGTAATTCTATAAGAAACACCTGCTTAAAAAAAAAAAAAAATTAGCCAAAACCTAAGAAAAAACCCTTTGAAAATGAGGAGTTGAATTTCTAACAGTGTGCACATGCAAGTGTCCTTGTTCAGGAGCGGATGCCTAAATGACTTTGACCTTTGTTTAGTTCCTATGTTTGACTGAGTGGAACTTGACAAAAGAAAGCTTTTATTTACCTAGGACTACTTCCTTCTTTAGTAAGGAACGGGAAATTGATTTTGAAGTCGACACATTTCTTTTCTGATGTAAAAATCTTTGTCTAATAAATGTGTACAGAGGCTTTGTGGCCCATCAGGGTACCATGACATTCCAGTGTATTGATTCTATGGTGTTCAAGGGTGACATCTTTGGTGTTAATGGGCCATCAGAGTATTGGGATTTGAATTGTGCACAGTAGAAAGCACTGACTTTTCTGTAACTTGACAGGCTTTCTAAAGCAGGGGAAGTAAGTGTGGTCATAGTAATTCCTCAGGGCTAAACTGCAAAGGTTTTTGCTTTCTTTTTTCTAAAGAATAATCATGCAGAAATTAATAAAATCATTTCATTGTTTTGTTTGGAAAAGACCTCTAAGATCATTGAGTCAAGCCAGCAATACCATGGCCACTAAACCACGTCCCAAAGTGCCATGTCCACACATTTCTTGAATGCCTACAGGGGTGATGACTCTACCACCTCACTGGGCAGCCTGTTCCTATGTCTGATCACCCTTGTAGGAAAGACATCTTTCCTGATATCCAGTCCCTGGTGAACCTTGAGGCCATTTTCTCTCATTCTATCATCTGATACTGGGGAGAAGAGACAAACCCCTACCTAACTCCAGCTTCCTTTTAGAAAATCTATGAAAAATATTAGGAACTAAAATTTATTACAATTATTTGGTTGTGGCAATTAAGGAGGCAGGAATTATAAAATATGTAGTTATTTTATTTTCAGAAAACCCTGCCCACAACTATGTGCAAATTAGTTAGATTGGGTTCAAATTCATTCGGGAAGATCTTCACAAGGATGCTTATAGAGAATTTAGTAATTCAGGAAAATCAGATTGGAAAAGGTTTGCCAAAAAACAGCTTTGCCCCACTTACAAATAAAAGGCAGCCTGGAGCCCTAGGGAACGTCTGTGCTACTCGCAACAGCAGAGTAGGAATGTGGAGATGGTTCCTTGGCTCCTTTGCGGCACTGTCTTTGTGGTAGTGTCTGGAACAGCAAATGTAATCCAACGTTGGATCAACGCGACACAGGATCCAATGTGAGTGAGCCTGCCAGAGCCCAAACTGACTTCAGACATGGCTTCCACAGGCACAGAGTGTGGGGCAGCACAGGGCAAAGCTCAGGCTGCTCGACAGTGTGCCCACCAATGGTATTGTTTTACAGTAGAGGCAGCTCCCTGCAGCAGGAAGCCAGGATGCAGCAGTGTGCTTTCACCTCACCCTTCTTCCAGATACCCCTAGAGGCCTGACTCAAGGTCCGACTCAGGGTCCCACTCCAGGTTCCCCTCAAGGTCCCCCTAGATAATGTATCCCCTTGCCATATATATGTATACTGGGGCAATTTGCTCTTCCCCGTTCAAGCCTGTAGGAGTGGAGTAAGGAATTTTGCACCTGCTGCTTTCCACATTCCAAATCCCTGGAGCCAGAGGTGTGTGGTGGGGAGAAAACAGTTTCTCACCCCATTCAAACCTCCTGTGGGGCAGGGACTTGGGTGTGCCCTGCCACATACAGGTCAGTAAGTATTCTTTCAAAACCACTCTGCAGGTTATTATCTGTAAAAATTCTTGGTGTCTTGAACTAATTCCAACCTTCATAGGAATGTTTCACTTTATACTAATTTTCTCTTCTACAAAATGTCATGGAGTTAAATCCAGTTGGCAACTGGTCACGTGTAGTGTTCCTCAGTTTTGGGACCACTTCTGTTTAACACCTTTATTGATGACCTAGATGAAGACATGCAGCGTGACATCAGTAAGTTTGCAGGTGACAGCAAGTTGGGTGGTAGTGCTGATCTGCAGGAGGACAGGGAGGCTCTGCAGAGTTACTTGGATAGATTGGATCAATGCACTGTTAATCACATGAGCTTCAACAAGGCCAAATGGTAGGTCCAGCACTTGGACCACAACAACCCCAAGGAATGCTACAGGCCTGGGGAAATGTGGCCGGAAAGCTGTCAGAAAGGGATCTGGGGCTTGTAATAGATAAACAACTCAATATGAGCAAGCAGTGTGCCCAGGTAGCAAAGAAAGCCAATGGCATCCTGGCTTGGATTAGAAATGCTGTGTCTAGCAGGCATAAGAAGGTGATTGCCTCCTTGTACTTGGCTCTGGTGAGGCCACACCTCGAGTATTGTGTTCAGCTTTGGGCACCTCATTACAAGAAGGGTATGGAGGTGCTGAAGTGAGTGCAGAGGAAGGCAACGAAGCTGGGGAAGGGCCTGGGGAATAAATCATATGGGAAATGACTGAGGAAGTTGGGCGTAGTTAGTTTCAAGAAACAGAGGCCAAGAAGGCTGAGAAGAGGAGGTCTTATCACTGTCTACAGATACCTGAAAGGATGTGGGGACACTGCTGCTGGTCTCTTCTCGCATGTGAATAGTGATAGAACAAGAGGGAGCAGCCTCAAACTGTGACTGGGTGGGTTTACAGTGGACATTGGGAAACATTTTTTTTCACAGAAGGAGAGATCAAGCATTGGAATGGGCTGCTCAGGGAGGTGGTTAAGTCACTGGTCCTGTATGTGTTTAGAAGTTGTTCGGATGTGGTGCTTGGGGATATGATTCAGAGTGAACTTTGTAGAGTAGCGATAATGGTTGGACTTGATGATCCTGAAGGGCTTTTCCAACCTGAACATTTCTGTGATTCCATAACCTGTGTCCTAGGTAAAGATTATAGAATCATGAAATGATCTGACTTGCAGGGCCCCTTCAAGATCATTAGTTCTAACCCACACCCCCAACACAGCCTGGGACACCTTCCATAGACCAGATTGCTCATGGCCTTAATTTATCTCAACTTTTTAAAGTGTAGCTCATTTCAGCATACAGGATTGGTATACTTGCCTGTTATGTCTGTTTTCTCTACTTTTCTATTCCAGCTACACTTTTGATATTTCCTTCAAGAATGGCTAGGCATTGGAACAGGCTGCCCAGGGAGGTGGTGGACTCACCATTCCTGTGTGTGCTCAAGAAATATGTTGACATGGCACTTCAGAACGTGGCTTAATGGCCATGGTGGAGTTTAGTGGGTATGGTAGTGTTGGGCTGATAGTTGGGTTTTATTTTAGAGGTCTTTTCCAACCTTAATTGTTCTAAGGGCTTGTGTAAAGCCAGAGCAATTTTCTGTTACTTTGCAGGGCATCAAATGCTGACCAAAAGAGCATGTGGACTAGAGAATGTATGGACATGGCACACTGGGACACGCTTTAGTGGCCACAGAGGTCTTAGTTTCATGGTTGGACTCAATGATCTTGGAGGTCTCTTCTAACTGGAACAATTCTATGATTCTATGATTCATTTTGCTGTCTTCAGATGAAGTGTTCTTTTGAGTTATAACAACCTGGAGTGTTTCTTTGGAAATAACATTTGGCTTATTGTTTGGTTATGTTGTGTTGATGATAATTATTATGCAGAAAAATATCAGCCAAGTCAAAAACTGAGCTAATTGTAACCATCTTTGGAAACTAATTGTGGGAGTAGCAGATTTATGGATTTAAAAGAGTCTCTAGAGCTCAGTTTTCAGATTTTGCATGTTCTTGTCAGTTTGTGTAATAATTTTCTGTTATTATTTTGTGCTATTATATTCTTCAGAATTGTATAGTTCCTTAGATATTAGAATATTTTATGTGGAAATTAATTTCAGTAACACAAATTTTATTAAAGGAACAAAAAATAAGGTCAGATCAGGTTTTCTAAACATTTCTTAATCCTTAGTATTTTAAGAAAATAGTGAGATAGGTAGACCAGATTTTTGACATGATGTCCATCTCTAGGGTAGGATTATGACAGCTCCTTGCCACTGATTTAGGTAGTTCCCCTGCAAAGGAGTTTGGAAAGTACCTTCTATTAGGTGCTTGCTCTGTTTTCTAACAGCATAAGTCTTTTACTTAAGCAGATTTGCTAGGAAGTGACAACTCTGAGAAATTGGATGCAGTGGTTGCTGGAACTATTTCAGTTCCAGACAATCTAAATAGTGCAGAAAGAGGGAGTGGAGGGGTGGCGGTGGATCCAGATCTTCTAGTTCAAATACCCCTGCCATGGGCGAGGACACCTTTCACTACACTAGACTGCTCATGTTTTGCAGAAGCATCAGATAGTTTGAGTTGGAAGGGACCTTAAATATCATTTGGTTCCAACAACTGCTGTGGGCAAGATTGGTTTGCTCAAAGGCCATATTTCATGTACGATTGAATTTGTCTTCTGTAACACCTGGCCACTGTTAAGAAGAAGGCAGTTTTCTTGTGACAGCAGATGTAAAAGGTAGCTAGGAAAATTGAGGTAAGGCTTATTTCAATGACTTTTACTGTCAAATCTAGCTTAATTTTGGTCATTTTAAGGCTTAATNGAGTCTAAATATCCCCTCTGCCAGTTTAAACCCATCAGATAGCATCAGATAGTTTGAATTGGAAGGGACCTTAAAGATCATTTGGTTCCAACAACTGCTGTGGGCAAGATTGGTTTGCTCAAAGGCCATATTTCATGTACGATTGAATGTCTCTTCTCTAACACCTGGCCACTGTTAAGAAGAAGGCAGTTTTCTTGTGACAGCAGATGTAAAAGGTAGCTAGGAAAATTGAGGTAAGGCTTATTTCAATGACTTTTACTGTCAAATCTAGCTTAATTTTGGTCATTTTAAGGCTTAATGTAAAAGTATATTAATGAAATTAAAGGTCACATCATTAACTGTTCATAATTTTTTTTTTTCATTCTACATTGTATGTTGAAGATAAACCAAACTTTCTCAGTTTCCATTAACAACGAAAAAAAGTGAATAGAGAACCAAAAGCAATTATTTCTCAATGTAAAATACTTTCTGATAATTTGACAGGCTTTAATTAAAGCAATCTACCACACTGTGCTCAAAAAACAGACTCTGAAATGAGTCTTATTTGTTAAGAAACACCACAGTGCTCACTGATAAAGGACTTCAAAAGTTCCAATTTGTTTATGTATTCCATAAACACGGAATTTGTGTTGCCTTTCAAAGGAAAGACACACATACATACAAATAACCTTCCTGCTTTAAATTTCACGTTAAGTGAGTGGAAAATGACAACGTGAACTGGTCAATATTGTGTGTATCATTATTTCCATAATGTTTTGGTGGCCCTGGGCAAAGTGATCTAGTTGGAGGTATTCCTGCTTACTGCAAGGGGGTTGGACAAGAGGAACTTTGAGGGTTCCTTCTAACCCTATGCAATCTGTGAACCATAGCCAAGAATCATTGTATTGCTCATAAACTTAGCTCATGATGATGATGCCCATGGCAGGGGCGACCCAAACCATTCTAGGATTCTGTGCTTCCAGAACATAGCTTCAGCGAGTATCCAGATGTATGAGTGGAGTGGCCAAGAGTACATACATTTTACAAAAGTTTAAGCTAAAGCTTGAAGGTGCACTGAAGAGGGATTCAGGTAACATAATTTTGCTTTTTATCTACTGACCACATTCATCTTTAAATAATCATAGAATATAATCATAGGATTGTTTGTAAAAGGCCTTTTAAGTTATTGAGTCCAACCAGTCTCTAACTCTACCAAGGCTGGTGCTAAATCATGTCCCGTCAGCAACATATCTCTGCCTTTTGGAAACACTTCCAGAGCTGGGGATTCAAACACCTCTCTGGGGAGCCTCTTCCAGTCTTTGAGAACCCTTTCAGTTGAGAAGTTTCTTCTAATCCCTAAACTAAACCTTCCCTGATGCATCTCAAAGCCATTTTCTCTTCTTCTATCATTTGCTTCCAGGGAAAATAGACCAGCTGCCAGTTGGCTTAAACTCCCTTTCAGGGAGTTGTAGAGAGCGATGAGGTCTCTCCTCACCCTCATTTTCTCCAGACTAAACAATCCCATCCTCCTCAGTTGCTCTTCACAAGACCTGTTCTCCATACTTTTCATCTAATTCCTTGCCCTTCTCTGAACCCACTTCAGCACCAAAATTCTCCTTCTTATAGTGAGTGGCCTCAAACCTGAACCCAGGATTCCAGGTGTGGCCTCTCCAGGGCTGAATCTAGAGGGACCATCACTTCCCTGGTCCACCTGGCCACACTATTTCTGATCCAGGTCAGCATGCTGTCAGCCTTCTTGTCCACCTGGGCACACAGTAGCTAATGTTCAGCCAACTGTCAGAGCACCCCACGTCCCTCCATGCTGCACAGCTTTCCAGGCACTGAAAGCAGTAGAAAGCAGAAAGAGAGGAGGTCCCTTCCAACCTCTACCACTCTATGAGTACTGCACAATACCCTTTTTTTTTTTTCCCCCCCCTTTCCCACATTTTATGAACTCAAAGCAATGTAATGGCTTGTACGTAGAATCATTGAGGTTGGAAAAGATCTTCAAGATCACCATGCTCAACCATCAACTCTACACCACCATGTCTACTAAGCAAGTCCCTACTGAATTAGGCAGAGCTGTTATAAGCACCAGTGTGACACAGGCAAATTCTCTTCTGCAACATAAGGCTGCATCAGGGTGTGTAGCTGCCATGACAGAGAGCAATGCGTTCATGGCCATTGGAGGAGTCATTCGTGAGACTTCATCTGAAAAATCATTTGAGATGCACCAGGGAAGGTCAACCATTTTCAAGAGAAATTAACCTTCCTTTTAGAGCTTCAGAAAGATGTTGAATAATCATGGAATATGGAGCTAGCTGTGTAAGAGCTGACTAAAAGAGCTTTGCTTATTCAGACTTAAACCTCTGAGAGACATGCTGTGGCAGGCTAGAATTGGGTAGCAGAAGCTGTTAGTATCCTCAAGGCATGAATACTTAAACCTTCTTTGACTCACTTTGTGAACCACTGACTGGTAAACCAAAACTGGAGTTCTTTGACTTGAATACGCCCAGCTGAAGGCTGTAGTAGCATGAGTTCATTCATAAACATATCATACACCCTTGCCCTGAAGGCTTTAATGTCCATCAGAAGGGTGGAGCAGATGGGTGAGGGTGGTAACTATTCCTGCCATCTGCTTTTAAGCCACTGCTACACCTCCTTCAGAGCTTTAAGAAAGTGAATGGTGAGAAGAGATTTGCTTGCTCTCCATAAAAGTACTGGGAGTAAACAGTAGCAGAAAATAATAAATACTAATACAAGCAATTAACATACCACTATAGGGGTAGTGTAGAAATTGAATAAAACCACCCAGTATTTCAGCCCTTGTAGAGTTAGGTAATCAGCCTGAAAAATTAGTTATACAGATATTTTCTTTCTTTTCGTTCCTGGACTCCTAGGGAAAAAAAACAACCAACCAAAAAACCCCAAACAAACAAAAAAAAAAAACCACAAACAAACAAGCAAAACCATGAAAAAAAAATCACCAAGAAAAAAGGGGGGAAAAAGAACAGGAAGCAGCAACAGCAAAACATGGGCTAGGTTTTTCATGCCTCCTGTTTTTTAAGGGTGGATTAAACTGTTAGTAGCATTATCTACACCAAGATCGAGCCTCATCTGATAAATTGTTTAAAGAGCAGCACAAAACCTCTCAGGCTGAAGTTTGCAACATCATGGATATCTATCTCAGTAATTGCTCTTCTGTGTTGCTTTGAGCCTTTGTGTTTTCCTGAATTACTCAATTTTTATGGAAGTGCAGAGTAGTCTTGGCTTAAGATTACCTATTTAACTTATTTCTTACAATAGTTTCATTATTACCTTATTAATTCATTAATTTAGTGGGATAAGTTGACAGAATATTAAATATGTTAGAGAAATAATATGTATATCACATGGAAGTTTGCATTATTGAGATTTTTAAAGTAGATTAATCCTATTTTATAGAATTAGAGTCATAGAACAGTGTGGATTGGAAGAGACCTCCAAAAGCCATCTAGTCCAGCCCCTTGCAGTAAGCAGGGACATCCTCCACTAGAGTAGGTTTCTTGTAGCCTTGTCAAACCTGGCCTTGAATATCTTCAGGGATGAGACTTCAACTATTTCTATGGGCAACCTGTTTCAGTGTTTTATCAACCTCATGGTAAAAATCTTTTCCTAACATCCAATCTAAATCTATTCTTCTCTGTTTTTAAACCATTGTCCTTCTTCCTATCACCACAAACATTTGCAAACAGTTTCTCTCCATCCTCCTTGTGGGCTGACTTCAGCTACTGCAAGATTGCTATTAGGTCTCTCCAGAGCTTTCTCTTCTCCAGGCTGAGCAGTCTTCAGCTCCCTCAGCTTGTCTTTGTAGGGCAGGTGTTTTCAGCTCCCCGAACATCTTCACGGCCCTTCTCTGGACCCACTCCATCAGGTTTATGTCCTTCCTGTGTTAAGGGCTCCAGAGCTGAACTAAGTACTTCAGGTGTGGTCTCATCATGCAAGAGGAGACAGAGGGGCAGAATCACCTCTCTCATCTTCTGGTCAAGCTTCTTTTGATGCATCCCAGGATGAGATCAGCCTTCTGGGCTGCAGGTGCACACTGTTGGCTCACGTCCAGCTTCTCATCTACCAGACCTCTTAAGTCCTTTTCTTTTTCATTTTTATTTATGCTTGTCTGTGCCTTCAGAAAATGACTAGCAAGTAATATTTCCAACCATGTTCTCCCTGAAATAAATCAATGTGTATACATTGAAAATAGAACAAAGGTATCACTATGCTGGATTATAAGCAAGACAGTTTGGTGCTCCAGGAACTCCAAGGAATTGCTGTATACTAAAGTAAATATGAACTTTTGTTATTTATTACGGAGTGGAGTTAAATAGGATATTTTATGTAATTTTTTTTTTTTATTTCTACATCAAATGGGATATTTTATCCTTCTTTTTCCCCATGTCTACTTAGTACTGATAGAAGTTATATATTTGTGGTTAATATAAACAATTTGGTTTTGTTTAAGGAAAAACAGATTTTTACATAGTTAGCAAGACAACTAATAAGATTTTTATTTTGCTAAATAATAAATTATTTATTTTTAAATTTAAAAATAAAACCTCATGAGTTTGTGAGGATGAATGAATTCGTTTCACAGCTATGACATGGGTGCACTCAATTCCACTGCCTTATCACAGCAGACCTTGTATATTTCTTAGTCAGAAAAAAACTATCCATGACATGGAGGTTGAAACTAGATAACCTTGAAGATCCCTTCCAACTGAAACCGTTCTATGAATTTACCTATATTTTTTTTCACCCTATGTATGGCCTTTAATGACTCACAAATATGCTACAAATGGTGTTACATAAACATATTGATTTTTTTTTTTTTTTTTTTTTTACTGATTCATAGTTTTGGGGGGTTGTTTAAGGATGCAAGAAGTGTCTTAGTAATCCTTATTCAGCATGTATATTCTAAGGAAATCTATTCACCACACTTCCTGTAGTTCCCTATACCCTATTCTGAGCTCTGTCACAAACTGAAAATGAAGCTGTGTAAAAAAGAAGTTTAAAAATAGGGTTGGAAATGTCTTGTGATATGTAACAGGAAATCTAGGGAGATATATTTTTATCTGGCATTTGCTGAAGTGGGTAAAAAAAAAAAAAGGAGCTTGTTGTGCCTTTCAGTTCCATTTAAGAGGTGTTGAATCTTGCATAAGCTTGTAGTGCTTCAGATTTTTAATACATACACATGCATCAATCAGATCAATATATAATATTTATACATAATTTATTTACAGAAGTAGATTTAGTACTAAGAATAAAGTGAGATGAGTGACAAAAAAAAAAAAAGTAAAAGAAACCCTAAATATAAAAAAGGTGGTTGCAGAACTGAATCATTCTAAGTTTGTAGCAACACACTATGTGATCATCACAGGAGTGTGTTAAGAAGAGTGCAGCCAGCAGGTCAAGGGAGTTCTCTTCCTCTTCTACTCTGCCCTAGTGAGACCACATCTGGAGTATTGTGTCCAGTTCTGGGCTTCACACTTCAAGAGGGATGAAGAACTACTGGAAACAGTCCAATGATGATGAAAGAAATGGAACACCTGTTTGATGAGGAAGAATGAGCAACCCGAGGGTGTTTAGTCTGGAGAATACCAGCCTGAAAAGGGATCTTATATTCAAATTTACAAATATTTGAAGGATGTCAAAAAGAAGGGGCCAGTCTCTTTTCAGTGGTGTGCTGTGATAGGACAAAGAATATTGGACACAAAGTGGAAGGCAGGAAGTTCCACCTCAACATGAGGAAAAACTTCATTACTGTGAGAGTGCTGAAGCCCTGGAGAAGGCTGCCCAGAGACATTGTGAATTCAATTGCCATAGCAAAGTCTCTGATGTATCTTGCAGTACTCTTGGAATCACAGAATCACAGTGTGGTAGGGGTTGGAAGTGACCTCTAGAGATCATTTGCTCCAACTGTCCTGATAAAGCAGGGTTATCCACAGCAGCTTGCCCAGAATCACAATGTCCATCTGGGTTTCGAATCTCTCCAGAAAGGGAAACTCCACAAGCTCTCTGGGGAGCCTACTTCTTGGCTTCAGCACCCTCACAGCAAAGAAATTTCTCCTCATGTTTGACTGAGACCTCCTGCGTTCCACTTTGTACCCATTGCCCTTTGTCCTGCCACTGGGCACCACTGTGAAGAACCCAACCCCATCTTCATGACCTTCCACTCTTCAGATATTAGCATTGAGATATCTCTGCTTTTCTCCAGGTTAAACAGACCCCAGTTTCTCATCCTCACAGAGATGCTCCAGTCCCCTCAGCATCTTTGTGCTTCTCCATTGGCCTCTCTCCAGTAGCTCCCTATCTCTCTTGATCTGTGGAGTCCAGAACAGGATGTAGTACTCAAATGGGGTCTAACCAGGAGAAAGTAGAGGAGGAGAAGAATGTGTAGCATAGCAGCAGCTCATTTCTCAGAAAGTGAGAGAAGGGATGGTCTTTAAGGTCCCTTCCAACCCAACTCATTCTAAGATTCTATCATGTTTTTGACAAAAGGATTAAATAAGTATGACAGGTATGTTGCAGGTGATTGGTTTCATATGGTTTAGCTTTTCTATTGCATTAATTTATGGTTTTATTTCTTAAAAACAATAAAGTGAGTATCTGTCAGAGAAGAGAGCTCTAATTATATATATAAAAAAATCTGTTACCTCGATGACTCTCTTCAACCTCAGCAGTATCTTTGCACTGAACACTCACAACTGTGGTTGGATCTTTGAGAAACATACTTCAAACTACTTGTCAGGAGATCCCTGTTGATTGTGTGTACTGGACAAGTTCTACTCTTCCGTTAGAACACACATACTCCTTAAAGTTAGGAGAATTTATTTGTGACGTGTATTTGAATAACTGAATTCAGTGGCTTAGAGGAACTTGGTGTACTTAGAGATTGATCAAGATAGATAACTTCATAGAATGGTTTTGATTGGAAGAGATCTTCAAGATCATCTAGTTCCAAACCCCTACCATGGGCAGGGACACATTCCACTAGAATAGGCTACTAAAGACCTCATCCAACCTGGCACCTCCACAGAGGGTTCAATCACAGCCTCCCTGGGCAATTGCTTCCAGTGTCTCACCACCCTCACTGTAAAGAACATCTTCCTAATATCCAGTCTAAATCTACTCTTCTCAAGCTTGAGTGCAGTACTTATATTTCTGTAAACCAATTTTGGCCATTTTAGCAATTTTGCCATTTAGTCAAACTAAGACCATGGAAACTGAACAAAGATTTACATATAATTGGTTTGATGATGATGATAATGAATTTCACTGAGGCATAAATACATTTCTTCTGCAACCCAAGCAGACTGTTTTGCTTGCTTTTCCCAGATGGCTTCCTTTAAGAAGATCATATTTAGATTGAGGAACAGACGTTACTTATTTGAGGACATTTGGGAGTCTTTTATGGATTATGTTCAGAGAGCAAAAACTGCTTTGTAGAGATGCTTGACATTGGTGTCCTACACTTGCATAATTTGCTTTTGACTTCATGTGTAATAGATTAGAAGAAGTGATTCATTAAAATGTTGGAAAATAAGGATTTAATCGTGAGTGGTGTGAAATGAAGATTAATTATACAAATATACTGGGGAATCTGAAAAGACTGATGAATGCCAACCAAATACCAGATAACTAAATAACAGCATATAATACGTTAATTTTTTTTTTTTTTTGGGTGTGTGTAGATGACTTGTTTGAGTGATGTTTTAAGAGCTATTTTTGGAGAATGTATTGGACCAGTCGGACCAGGGAAGCATTTGTACTCATGGACTGAACACTACTCAGGCCACGTCTTGAGTACTGATGCTCAGTTCTGGGGCCCTCAATTCAAGAAAGACACTGAGTTGATGGAGAGTGTCCAGAGAAGAGTAACAAAGCTGGTGAAGGTTGTGGAGAATCCCTCTGGTGAGGAGCAGCACAGGAAAATGGTATTGTTTAATTTGGAGAAGAGGAGGCTGAGCGGAGAGCTCGTTGCTACCTACAACTCCCAGGAACCAGGTTAAAGTTGTTCTCTTCTCCCTATAACAAGTGACAGAAAAAGAGAAAATGGCCTCAAGTTGTATCAGAAGAGGTTTAACAGTGGATATTAGGAAAAATTTCTTTCCTGCAAGGGTAGTCAGAGATTGGAACAAGGTGCCCAGGGATGTGTTGGAGTCATCTTCACTGAGGGTTTTCAAGAAACATGTGGGTATGGCAATTGGAGACAAACAGTTTAATGACCATCATGGTGTTGCATTAATGGCTGAATTTGATAATCTTAGAGTTCTTTTTCATCCAAAACAATCCTATGATTCTATGAGATAAATCACTACAATTTTCCTAAGATTCAAACATACATTTTTTCTTCCTGGACATAATGCACTGAATTCTTTCTTTCCTAAACAACATTTAACACTGTTCTGAGTTCACTGCAAATAATTATTTTATGGAGCATGTTTGAACCTAAGGGAGAGAAGTGGAATCTTTTAATCTCATTAATAAAATACATGATACAGGACAAGGAGAGCCAAACCCTACTCAGTGATAGTAAACAGGTGTTTATTTCTGTTTACTTTTGCAGCTAGGTACAGTGTAGATCATGCAACCCCCTGACTACATTGAGGAATCATGTAAAATGGAATTATTTGACTTCCAGAGAGCCATCTAAATACTGTGATTTCTGTTTCTCAAGATATAGATACATTTTCTTGTATTATTATCATAGAATCATAGAATGGTAAGGTTGGAAGGGACCTTAAAGATCATCTAGTTCCAACCCCCTGCCATAGGCAAAGACACCTCCCACTAGTACAGCTCACTCAAGGCCTTAGATGTTCAAGGCAAGACTGGACAAGCTCTTGAAACCCCCACATTTATATCTGCATATACAAATCTTTATATTTAGTTTACATGCATATACATTTGGATACTCTACTATATAGTATATGACTTCATGATATAGAGAAAGGCTGAATATTTTCTCCTAAATATATTAACTCACATCTTTTATCTTCCTCATGAGGAACCATAAAAGAGGATATCTTGAGTGGTAATAGAATCATAAAATTGTTTTGGTTGGAAAAGACCTCCAAGATCATCAAGTCCAACCATGGCCATTAGACCATGTTCCAAAGTGCCATCTCCACATATTTCTTGAGTACCTCCAAGGATGGTAACTCCACCACCTCCCTGAGCAGCCTGTGCCAATGCCTGACCAAATCTTCTCACAAGACATCGCAGAAGACCATGTCTGAACCGGCCTCGAACACTTCCAGAAAAAGGGGCATCCAGAATCTCCCTGAGCAAGAGCAACCTGTTCTGGTATCTCACCACCTTCAAAGGGAAGAATTTCTTCCTAATCTCCAGTTGAAATCCCCCCTCTTTCAGCTCGAAGCCATTGCCCTTGAAAAAAAAGTTCATTTCCAGCTTTCTTGCAGGCCTCTTTGGGTACTAGAAGGCTACTAGAGTCCCTTCAGAGCCTTGTCTTCCCAACTCTTTCAGTCTATCCTCATAAGAGAGGCACTCCAGCCTCAGATCATCTTTGTGGCCTCCTCTGGACCCAATCCAACAGTTCCTTGCCCTTGTGTTGGGACCTCTAAAACTGGAAGTAGTACTCCAGGTAGGATCTCACTGAGAGTAGAGTAGAGGGGGAAAATCTCCTCTCTCACCTTGCTGGTCACAATAGTGTTGATGCAACCCAGGATAGAAGTGCTCTTAGTAAAAGGGAAAATAAATTAAACAAAACAAAACAAAACAAAACAAAAAAACCCTGGAAGGTGTAAAGAGAAATGTTGAGGAGCTCTGGTCAAGTTCTTCTCTTAGATGCAGCAACTCTCTATTTTAATGAAATTATTCTGGAATTGGGAACTTGTGTTCTGTCTTCATTGCAGTTTATTTCTTCTCTATTTAATTTTCTGGTCAGAAGCAATTACCAAGAGAGGATCCTTGAGAAATATTTCTGCAACTACTGTAATTTTCAGATTTCACAGAGTTTAGCAGCCAATTGATTTGTATGGAATAAAAGCACTTTCATATTGCCTCCTGCTATAAGACCAGTGGGGAAAGGTCAGCAAAACAGCAGGAGACCAAATGAAGGACTTTTTATTCTCGTGTGACACTGACTTTCAAGACACTAGGAGGTACAGAATTACAAGTGGTGATAGAGCTCTTTTCAACTATTCCTTTCCTGTTTGCCTCCTACAGCTGCTTCATTGTCCAGCGATGTCTTTTTTTTTTTTTTCAGTCAGAACAGGAGAGTGAAAGTCTGTTTGTAAGGAGTGACATTCCACTTTCTGTTTGCCAGTCTGTATGAATGAGGGAAAAAAGGGACATCCACATGGGTCTTATTTTTCTACCTTTCATGAGCTTAAGTTGGAGCTTTTCAACACAAATCTGTTTTGTCTTGCTCAGAAATACTGCGACCAGCAGAACTAGGGAAGTGATTGACCCCTCAACTCAACACTGGGGAGGCCACACCCTGAGTACTGGGTTCAGTGTTGGGGCCCTCACCCCAAGAAGGACATTGAGGTGCTGAGTAGGGCAAAGAAGCTGGTGAAGGATCTGGAGAACAGCTCTCACAAGGAGCAGCTGAGAGAACTGTGATTGTTTAGTCTGGAGAAATGGAGGCTGAACAGAGACCTTTTGGCTCTCTAGAAGTCCCCAAAGGGAGATTGACGTCAGATGGGTGTTAGTTTCATCTTACCAGCATCTAGTGATAGAAGAGTAAATAAACCTCAAGTTGCACCAGGGGAAGTTTAGGTTGGATATCAGGAAACTTTTTTTTCAAGAGCGATCAGCCAGTGGAACATGATGTCCAGGGAGGTGGCAGAGTCACTGTCCTTGGAGGTGTACAAAGAATTTTGGAGGTGTCCATGGCAGTCTGGGACATGGTTTAATGTCCATGGTGGTGTTAGACAATGTCTGGACTTGATTTTAGAAATTTTTCCAGCTAAAATAATTCTATGATTTTTTTTTTTTTTTAATGAACAGGTCAATTAAATCCAGTGAGATTGTTTGCATGAGTAAAGAAAACTCTTAATATAATCTTATTTTCATGCCTTTTGTAGAAGACCAGTAATACCATTAGCAAACTGTCAGAGAAGTTGTGATGTGCAGTGGCTTTATGTTGTTAAAACATAAGTAGTATCAGTTACCAGTAGGAATAACAGAGGAAATGGTGACCAGTGGGAAATGGAGCTGTGGGGCACAGGACCTCTTTTTGTCTTCCTAGTAGGGACTTTGTTCTGTCCCACTTTGTAGAAGCACTCTGATGTCAACCACAGATTTAAATGTTTGAGAGGTAGATATGGTGGAACTGTAGATAGGATGCTTTTAGCAGTGCCCAACTTGCTAATCTATCCCTCAAACTTAAACAAAAGGATTAAATTGGAAAGAAATTCTTTACAGTGAGAATGGTGAGACACTGGAATAGGCTACCCAAGGAGGTTGGGGATGCCCCCTCTCTGGAGGTGTTCAAGGCCAGGTCGGACAGAACTTAAGCAACCTGGTCTAGTGGAAGCTGTCCCTGCCAGTGTCAGGGGGGCTGGAACTAGATAATCTTCAGGCTCTCTTCCAACCCAAATAATTATGTGAATCTATGAAATTAAGAAAACTTCCACCATCTGGATAATGTTTTAATCTCAGGGTGAATGGTATAACTGAATTCAAATAAATTAGTTTTTTTGCAAAGGTTCATTAGTTTAAAAACTTCACTTGAGATTTCTCAGGCTTATTTAAGAAAGCACAAGATCTCTCCCTACTCTTCTTGCAAAGCTTCATTTAGACTCATTAGGTAGAGAGGGTTGGATTAACCACTCACAACTTAAGAAGGCTGGGCAGCTAATCCATATTTTTAACCCATTACTTATTTTGAGAGTCAGGAAGTTGACTCAGTATTGCTGAGCTAGTCCAAACTTGCTTTGTACTCTGGAATGAAGTGGCTACATTTGAATTTCTAATACATTCCTGTAATACTTCCTTGCAAACTCGAGATTATTTCCCTCTGCATTGGAAAAAAATAATCTCTCCTATTTGCAGGCATTGTATTTGACTTTTGACATTACACTACGTTACATTTCAGGTTGAGAGAGTTGGGGCTCAGGCTGAGAGAGTTGGGGCTCTTCAGCCTGGAGAAGAGAAGGCTTCGAGGAGACCTTATAGTAGCCTTCCAGTATCTGAAGGGTGCCTACAGGAAGGCTGGGGAAGGATTATTTACAAGGTTTTGCAATGACAGGACAAGGGGCAATGGATTTAAACTGGCAGAGGGGAGATTGAAACTGGATGTTAGGAGGAAGTTCTTTCCAGTGAGGGCAGTGAGACACTGGCACAGGCTGCCCAGGGAGGTTGTGGCTGCTCCCCCCCCGGGGGGGGTTAAGACCAGGTTGGAGGAAGCCTTGAGTAACCTGTACTAGTGGGAGGTGTCCCTGCCTATGTCAGGGGGTTGGAACTAGATGATCCTTGAAGTCCCTTCCAACCTTACCATTCTATAATTCTATGATTCCATGATTTAGGGAACAATATAACGATGTGAAATGCTGCTACAGCTTCTAGAATGTTCTTAATTTGTTGCAAGAATCTACATTAAGTGTAAAATATGTAATGAGTGCCTTCACCCTTTCTAGCACCATAGGATCACAGGATGGTTTCAGTTGAAAAAGATGTCTGAGATCATTGAGTCCATCCTACACAGTTTCATCATTTAAATTAAAGCCATTTGTTTTAGTTAGAATGTGTCTCAAAATATTAAGAAACCATGATCAAAGAATTGTGGAATGGTTTGGGTTGGAAGGGATCTTCAAGATCATTTTAATTCCAACCCCCTGCTGTGGGCAAGGACAGCACCTACTAGATCACCTTTCTCAAGGCTGCATCCAACCTGGCCTTGAACACCTCTAGGGACAAGGGCATCCACTACCTCCCTGGGCAACCTGTTCCAGTGTCTCACCACTTTCACTGTAAAGAAATTCTTCCTAATATCCAATCTAAATCTCCCTTCTTCCAACTCAAAACAATTGCCTCCTGTTTTAGCACTAAAAATCCTTTTAAAATCTCCCTCCCCAGCTTTCCTTGAGGTCACCTTAAGGTACTGTAAGGCTGTTCTAAAGTCCCTTGGAGCCTTCTCTTTTCCAACCTGAACAGCCCAAATTACTACATTAAATATTCAGTGCTGATAATGACACAGCTATACATAAATTTTTATCTTGAGGACCCTACATTACAGACAAGAAGCTAGACTGTCTGTGGGAGACTGAATGGGGTTTTTTTTTTTGTTTTCCTTCATCCTTCTTCCATCTCTCATTTTGAAATGCTCCCTGTGGAGGAGCATTAAAACGTTGTGAATTCAAGCTCCAGGGAGCCTGAAAGCAGTGGCTGCAGGCAGTGGTGGAATAAAAAAGGTAGGTTTCCTGGTGCAATTAGTCAGGTGTTTTCTAGGCATGATAAAGGAATTTGTAGTGTAGACAGTAGTGAGAGAAGGGTGTAAATAGTTGAGTTATATGTGTTGGTAAGGTTCATGTTACATGGTGAGGTCATGATGTACTCAATCTGTGTTTCAGATGCTTAAATGTATAGAATCATAGAATAATTTGTGTTGAAAGGGACTGTAAATATCAGGTTCCAAACCTTCCTGTCCTGGGCAGAGGCACCTTCTGGTAAACTAGGTTGAAGTTGATCTGAGCATCTTGCAGTGAAAATGATTTGATAATTACTGCTTATCTATTAAGATAAGATTTTTTTTCCCAGTAGAATCATAGAAAGGGTTCTCAAAGACTCAAACAGGCTGCCCAGGTAGATGCTCCAATCCCCATCCCTGGAGGTGTTTAAATGCCGCAGAGAAGTGGTGCTGTAGCCCCAGCATTGGTAGAGCTAGAGAATGATTGGGCTCAATGATCTTAAAGGTCTTTTCTATATGATTCAAATGATCTTGGATTCAAAGAATCCAAAATGATTCTATAAATTTGTCCAGGCAGCAGATGGGAAGTTTCTTGACATATGTATCGTCTCACTGCCTTGTGCATCTGTCTGTCAGGGCTTGTACAGCTGCAGCAGCTGCTTCCCTACATTCCATAGCCAGGAATGGGAAGGCAATTGGAATTCGAGATTCACACAGCAGTTTGAGTTGGAAGGGACCTTCAAGGTCATCTGGTTCCCAGCCCCCTGCCATGGGTAGGGGCACCTTCCACTACAATAGGTTGGTCATCCAGGGTGGGAGCATCCGCAGCTTGCCTGGGCACCCTGTTCTAGTGTCTCACCACCCTCACTGTAAAGAATTTCTTCCTAACATTCAACTTAAATCTGCCCTCCTCAAACTTCAATTCATTCGATTCATTCCCTCTCCTCATAGTGTACCTGTACTAGTTGGAGGTGTCTCTGCCTATGGCAAGGGGTTGGAACGAGATGATCCTTGAGGTCCCTTCCAAACTTACCATTCTATGATTCTATGATATCACAACAAGTCCTTGGATGTCAAGAGCTGATATCAAATTCCTAACTCACTGGTTGCAGTTCATGAGTTTTGCACATCAACAGATACTTTTATGTGGCACAAACTTGATATCTCAGTGCACCCTTCCAGATTCTCATAATTCTTCTTTGCAACAGTCCCATTTTGTTGTAGAACATAGTATCAATCTTGCAGATATTTTTTTCAGTAGGAAAAATATAGTGAATATTGAGATCTGAAGAAACATTTCTATATTAAAAATAGGAAGATCAAACTATCACTAGATCTTTTGATACTCAGATTTACAATCCAGGGAAAATTGTGCTGAGGAGATTTATCCTTTGTGTAACTGGAAGAGCTGCCAATCATGCTTCCTTCATCTATTATCTTATTCAAATTAATACTGGTAAGCTTGAAATATCATAAGTAGCTTTAGCCCTTCTCTAATCTACTTTTAATAGGAGGAATGTAATGCAGTCCATATGGTAACCTGGATGATCTGTCTTGACTGATTTCTGGGATAAGATCAAATACATACCTGAGTTTAAGTTACAGACCTAAATCTCAAATTATTTTCATTATGAATGAAAATCTCCTTTAAATACATTTAGTTTGAGACCATCTGCTGATTTCATAAATCCTATAGCTTTATTTCCATGGTGGATAAATCTCTTCTGTCCTAACTTATCGTGAAGGTTACCACATCAGAGGTGGCAGTTGTCAGATGGGCTTGGGAGGGCTGCATGCCGGAGTTCTTCAGAGTCTTTACCTTCTCAAAGCCTGCTTCTGACTCAAGAAAGTAAAAGAAAAACAGATCTTTATGACTTCAGTTGCTTAGATCATGTCTCAATGTGATTGCATTTGGTCAGGCATTGGAACAGGGAGGTAATGGAGTTGCTATCCCAAGAGATGTTCAAGACACATGTGGACCACTTTAGGACATGGTTTAATGGCCATGGTGATGCTAGGTTGACAGTCGAACTTGATAGTCTTAGAAATCTTTTCCAAGCCAAACAATTCTATGATTTTGTAGATGGCCAGCAGGTCCTTCCATATACTCTGCCCTGGTGAGGCCTCAACTGTAATACTGTGTCCAGTCCTGGCTTCCCCAGTTCAAGAATTACTGTGGAGAGTTCAGCAGGGACACGCTAAGGTTACTTGGTGACAGGAATATCTACCTTACGAGGAAAGGTGGAGAGCGACCTGGGGCTGTTTAACCTGCAGAAGAGCAGCCTGAGAGGGGATCTTCTCAATGCTGATTAATAGCTAAAGGATGGGGGTGCTAGAGAACAAAGCCAGACTCTTCTCAGTGGTCTCCAGTGACAGGACAAGGGGCAGCGGACACAAACTGGAACATACAAGGTTCTACATAGGGAAAAGAACCTCTTCTCTTTGAAGAGTTGAGAGCACTGGATCACACTGTCCAGAGAGAATGGGGAGTTTTGCTCCCTGGAGGTGTCCCAAAGACAACTGGACGTGTTCCTGGATGATTTACACTAGGTGATCTTGCATTATCAGGAGATTTGGACCAGATGATCCCCAGAGGTCCTTCCCCAAATGCTACCATTCTGTGATTCTGTGAAAGGGGCAAATTGTCTCCCACCAAATGTGACTTGATGAATGTAGACAATGTGCTGCTCCTTATCACAGCCTTTTATAGAAAGTATATTTTAACACATACTTGGTATTTTTATTAAGTGATGTCTTTCTACTAATTGAAAGGGTAGAAGATCTCACAGAAATAGGAAAAAAAAAAGAAACTGATTTTTTTTTTAAACATAATATTCATTTAAATCTCTGGAGGCTTCAGTCTTTGAAACAATAACTTTACATTCCTGCTCCTGATTAAGAGGAATACACAGTAGAGTCATCATAATCTTGACTCCCCTTTATAATTATTGATACATTTCTTTATTGCGTTGTCCAGGGAATACTTCAGCTCCCTTAAAAAGGAGGGAGAAAAAAAGCAGTGCATGATTCATTGAAGTCAACAGCAACCACAGAGATCCTGAAGCAATTTATCAGCAGGGTGATGGTGGTGGTGAAGGAACACTTCTAAACCACAGGCTTCTAACCCCGCTGCATTTCTTTGTCCCTGGATTGAGCACTGGTGAGGCCACAACTTGAGTATTGGCTCGGTTTTGGGACCCTTATTACAAGAATGATATTGAGGTACTGAAGCAGTTCCAGAGAAAGGCAAGAAAGCTGGTGAAGAGTCTGGAGGACAGGTCTGGTGAGGAACACCTGAGAGACCTGGAGTCATTTAGTCTGGAGGAGGGTAAGGGGAGACCTCATTCCTCTCTTCAACTCCCTGAAAGGAGTCAGTTTAAGAAGGACATTGAGGTGCTTGAGCATGTCCAGAGAAGGGCAACGAGGCTGGTGAGAGGCCTCGAGCACAGCCCTATGAAGAGAGGCTGAGGGAGCTGGGATTGTTTAGCCTGGAGAAGAAGAGGCTCAGGGGGGGACCTTCTTGCTGTCTACAACTACCTGAAGGGTGGTTGTAGCCAGGGGGAGGTTACCTTCTTCTCTCAAGCAACCAGCACCAGAACAAGAGGATACAGTCTCAAGCTGTGCCAGGGAAGTTTAGGCTCGAGATGAGGAGAANGATACTGTGTGATGCTGTGAGAAAGGTGGGAGTCAATCTGTTCTCCCTACTTAGTATCAGATGATGGTATGAGATTAAACGGTTGGAAATTGTGCCAGGGAAGGTTCACATTGGAGATCAGAAAAAAAATCTTTCCTGCAAGAGTGATGAGATATTGGAAAAAACTGTCCAGGGAGGTAATGGAGTCATCATCACTGGAGGTGTTAAAAAAAACCCTGGGACATGGTTTAGTGGACATGGTAGTGTTGAGTTGATGGTTGAACTTGATAATCTTAGAGGGCCTTTTTGACCTTAATAATTCAATGTTCTGTAAATGCAACTGTGCTATAGACTGCACACAAAGAAGGATATTTCTGGTTGGAGTAAGATGGGAGATTTGGAGAGCATTCTTCAAAAGAAGCCTCATGAGGAGTGTCTGAGGGAGCTGAAGTTGTTTAATCTGGAGAAAAGGAGGCTGAGAGGAGACCTTCTGGCTCTGCATCTCCCTGAAAGGAGGTTAGAGTGAGGTGGGGGCCAGCCTCCTCTGTGATTCTATGATTCTCTTCCTCCTAGAGATAAGAGATAGGATGAGAGGAAAAGGCATCAAGTTGTACCAGGAAGGGCTTAGGATGGACCTGAGAAGATTCTTGGTTGATAGACTTCTCAAAGACTGGATAGGGAGGTGGTTAAATTCTAATCCCTGAAGGCATTTAAAAACTGTATAGATATGGTGCTGTTGGCAACCCTGTTAGTGTTAGATAATCATAGAATTTTGGTTTGGCATTGAAAGGGATCTTCAAGGTCATCCAGTTCCAATCCCCCTGCCATGGGCAGAGATACTTTCTGCTAGAGCAGGTTTCTCAAGGTCCCATCCAACCCGACCTTGAACATCTGCAGGGAGGGATCATCCACAACCTTCCTGGGTGACCACTTCCATTGTCTCATAATAGTTGGGCTTGATAATCTTAGAGGTCTTCTCTAGCCATAGTGAGTCCATGTGAATCATAATGAACTTCCAGTCTCTTTGAGAAACACTTTTTTTTTTTTTTTTTTTTTTTTTTT
>VWZE01007826.1:0-20532 GCA_013396675.1 Eubucco bourcierii
CTTCCTGTGCTGGGGGCTGCAGAGCTGCACACAGTAACACAGTCACACAGCTCAGCAGAGCAGGGCTGCAGCACTCTGGTTTTGCCCTGTGGCAGTCTCTTCTCAGCAGCCTGACAGCCCCAGCAGAGCACACCACTAACAGGCCACAAAGAATCAGCTGAGCTCAGCTTGCACAGCACTTCACTGCCCATGGCAGCTCCAGGTCTCTGATGTCAGCCCACAGGAGCATCTCTCTTACTACAGATCAAGTCACTTTAGTACAAGGTCAAGTACTTTACTCTTAGCAATTGCCTTTCTATAGCCTTTGAAATGAAATAATTAGCCTAAGGAAAGGTGAGAAGTGGAAGATTTATTTAGGTTGTGTTAATAAAGCATTTAAGAATCTCTCTCCATCATGAGTGCTATGCAGTGACTTCCTTTTGGGTCTGCAGTTTCTCTGAGTTCAGTTCTGGGCACCCAGTGAAGAAGGCCAAAGAGCTACTGGAGAGAGTCCAGCCCAGGGCCACTGAGATGCTGAGGGTACTGCAACAGCTCTCATGGGAGCAGAGGCTGAGAGCTGGGGCTGGTTAGCCTGGAGAGGAGGAGGCTGAGGGGGGTCTGAGCAATGCTTGCAGATAGCTAAGGGGTGGGGGGCAGGAGGATGGAGCCAGACTCTCCTCAGTGGTGCCCAGAGACAGCACAAGAGGCAACAGGCACAGACTTGACCACAGGAAGTTCCACAGCTAAACACGAGGAGGAACTTCTTTGCTGTGAGGGTGGCAGAGCCCAGGAGCAGGCTGCCCAAAGAGGCTGTGGAGTCTGCATCTCTGCATCTCTGAAGACTTTCAAGGCCTACCTGGATGTGCTCCTGTGTGCCCTGCCCTAGGTGACCCTGCTCTGGCACAGGGGGGTTGGACTGTATGATCTCTGGAGGTCCCTTCCAAGCCCTACCACGCCGTGACCCTGTGATACACACTGCTCACCCTTGCACATACAGAAGAGGTTGATTTTTATTACTACTCCTTATGTCCACAGATGTCCTTTGAGAGGACTTTCCAGTGCCAAGACACTTCATGCAGTATGATATTTCAGTCAGACCTGCTGCTGCTATTCCTGCACAGTGCCAGGGCAGTGAGTTGGCACTGTCAGAGCTCAGCAGCAAGCTGCTGGAGAAGATTAGGAGGCAAGGAGAGAACAATTTGATACAAGAAACTTCCAAGTAAACTGGTCATAGTGGCTAAGAAATAATGTCTGAGCTATTAACCAGGAACATTTCACCTGCCAGTCTCCTTCAAGTGCAACTTTGCTTTAAAGAACAGTTAAAATGGTCAGTCCTGCCCAGTGACTCCTAAGCTACTGCTGAGAAGCATCACAGTTACACACAAAGAGAGGAAGAAGGAGGCCTTCCAGCCTCCCATCACAGGTGTAGGCAGCTGGCATTTAGGTAAGAAAGGCATCTCTGAATTCTACAGTCCTCTCTCATGAGACACTGCAAACCCTCTGGGCAAGCTTTGGATGAGGCTACAAGTCACAATGTTCAGCCTTAGTCAGAGGCAGCTGGAGAGCAGAACTGCTCATGCAGAGGCCAGCAGACACAGTTTGAGGGCCTGCAGCTCAGTGGCTCCCCTGAGAATGGAAGAATCCAACAGTTCCATCTGAGGGAAGGTGGAAGCATGAGTCCTGGCACCAGTGGTGTGCCTGGAAAGACCACAGAAGAACGAAGGAGGATGCCCTTTGCCCTTGGCCCTGACACCCACCTGTGCAGCAGGGTTGATGTCCATGTACTGGTGGCACTGCTCACAGTGGTGGAAGGTGTTGTAGGCTGCATACTTAGTCAACATCATGGACACAGTCTCCCTTTTCTTGGGTTCCTCTGGTTTTGATTCTTTGCTTGTTTCTGTGCACAAAGGGAAGAAGCAGCAGAGGTTCTGAGTGCTGAAGAGGTTCTGAGTGCTGAGCCTGTGATGCCAGCACAGAACACAGGGGTGGTTGCTCCATATCACTTTGAAGATGAAAAGGTCCTTGTGAACTCCTGTGTCCAGGCACACCAGGGAACACTTTTTCTTTGCAGGAAAGTGTTTTTACTTACCTTGTTTCACTCTTGAGAGTTGCTCTGTGTATACAGGACTTATAGTTCTGTACTTGGGGTCGTGCACACTCAGGTCAAAAGCCATTTTGCTGAAGATCTCAATATCTGGCCAGTGGTCATTGCTAGACTGAGTAACCTCACTGCTCTCTGCATGACCTGCAACAACACACTTCAGGTAAGCAGCAGGACATACCCAATGGTGTTCACATGATGCCTGCTGAATTACCACTGCATAGGAGATCACACAGTGCACACACACAGGGACCTCTTTCAACATCTTAAATAGGCAGTACCAATGTCTGAACTAGCAGCAGGAGGCACAAGGTAAAAGCAGTGCAAGACACACTCCAGCTGCAGAATGGGATGTGGCCAGCAAGGACCAGCTGGAACTTCTTTGTCTTGATCCACCACAGGTAAGTCTAAAGTAGAAAATCAAATGTAAGTAATTGGCCAAGGAAAACAACCTGGGACTGCAGCTTGAGTAGGAGTCAGTTCAGCTTCTAGGGAGGTGGAAGAAAACACAAAGCAGGTGGGGAACTGAGGTTACTGATGTGAGAAAAAGCAAATTCAGATGAAGTGAAGGTTGTGACTACAGACAAGCAGCTGCTCACCCCACTGTGGCTGAAGCAAGAGGACATGTCCATGAAGAAGAGTTGGACTCCCCAGCACTGCAGTTGCCAAGCAGCCAGTAATGAGAATACCAAACAAAATAAAAGCACCAGGAGGAAGGGGCTGCATCAAAAGGGAAACTAAGGACAATGAGGAATGGAAAAAACCTCACTAGTGAATGAAGTTTCTCTTAAATGTCAGCAAGTGAGAGCTAAAATAAGCTTTGCAAAAGTCAAGCTCAGTAGACCTCAGAAAGGTGCATGAAAAGTAAACAATTACCCTTGATACACCACCCCAACTACATTTTTTTTTTGTTCTTATTTTGACAATTTCATTTTTAAGAGCATAAAAAGCTTCCTATAAGCTAAGATGGAATCAAAACTCTAAAAGCTTGAAAGAGAGAGAAAGAATATTCTCCATGCCTATTTTCTGGAAGAGCAGGAATGTGGAATCAGGCAGGAGGCTGATTGAGTGTCACATAAATGATCAGGGGGTTGGAGAACCTCAACTGCAGGGACAGGCTGAGGGAGCTGGGGGTGTTCAGCCTGGAGAAGAGAAGATTCCAGGGAGACCTAATAGCAGCCTGCCAATGCCTGAAGGGAGCTACAAGAAGGCTGCAGAGAGACTGTTTGCAAAGACCTGCAGGGACAGGACGAAGGCAATGGCTTCAAATTAGAGCAGAGCAGGTTGAGATTGGATGTGAGGAACAAGTTCTGCAGCAGGAGGCTGCTGGAACACTGCAGCAGGTTGCCCAGGGAGGTGGTTGAGGCCCCAGCCCTGGAGATATTCAAGGTGAGGCTGGACAGGGCTGTGGGCAGCCTGCTCTAGTGGAGGATGTCCCTGCTGAGTGCAGGGGTTGGGCTGGATGAGCTTGGGAGGTCCCTTCCAACCCAGCCCATGCTGTGGCTCTATACCAATGCACACACAGTGCACACAGCATCACCATTCAAGAGGAGACAGAGCAAGCTGTGGAGCCCTTTACTTTGACTTTGGTAATACTAAAAACTTGGGGAGGGTGAAGGAAATATTTAAAGATGTTGAAGTGAACGCAGCATGGGTTAACAGAAGCAGCCCTGTGTTGCTTTCACCACACAGCTGTGGCAGGTCTGTTCCTCTGACACAAGGAAACTCCTGCAATGAAGGATTTGCTATGACTCTATGGGACAAGTTGTTTATAGTAGAGTTGAAGCAAATGGAGAGAGGGAAGGGTCTGTGCATTGAAGAAGTCAAATAAAGAGAAGATAGCAACATGTAACATTGTAAGCATTGAGGCAGATGGAGGTTAGTGTGAAATGGAAGACCCAAAGGGGGCACACTGTTTAATGTCTTCACTGCCAACTCCAAAAAGGTTGGCTTGTCTGCTGGTGGCACACTGAAAGAGTCATTGTCTATATGGACAAGGAGCAGAAGATCATCCAGAAAGAATTCAACACCCTCAAAAACTTTAACAGCAGAAAGTGGGTGATGTTTAACAGGGAAAAAAACCTAAGAAGAGTCACAGAATCACAGAATGTTAGAGGTTGGAAGGGACCTCCAGAGATCAAGTCCAAGCCCCCTGCCAAGGCAGCATCACCCAGGGTAGTTTGCACAGGAATGCATTCAGCTGAGTTTTGAAAGTCTCCAAAGAAGGAGATTCCACAACCTCTCTGGGCAGCCTGTTCCAGGGCTCTGTCACCCACACTGTAAAAAAGTTTCTCCTCGGGCTGAGGTGGAGCCTTCTCTGTTCCAGTTTGTATCCATTGCTCCTTCTCTTTCTGCTGTACACCACCAAAAAGAGCTTGGCCCCAGCCACTTGACATCCACCCCTCAGGTATTTGTAGACACTGGTCAGATCCCCTCTCAGCCTTCTCCAGGCTAAGCATCCCCATGGCTCACAGTCTCTCTCCACATGGAGATGCTCAAGTCCTGCATACAATGAGCACTTCTGCAGCAGACAGGGAGCACCTCAGCTGGAAATCAGTACGAGCTACACCCCAGTGACAGTCAAATAGGAGAATGGAAAAGGCAAACCAAGGCACAGTAACACTTCAGCAGCCACGGATGGAGCTGGCCATGGGGCGTGGGAATGCATGAGCTGCTGCAGCTCCCACGGAGCAGCACACTCAGCCCTGGTCACCAGGAAGACAAACTGGAAGCAGATGTGCAGCCAAGAGCTACCAATGCAATGAGGAGAATCAAGAACCAGTCTTTTGTGAGGATCCTGTAAGAAGAGCCTGGCTGCCTAGATGAACTCTGAGAGAGGGTAAGATTGCTGCCTGACTGCATCACAGAAGCAAACACTGAAGAATAGAAAAGGAATCTTTATGGTCCCAAAGAGAACATTTATAAATGGGGCAGAAGAACAAAGTGGTGCTTTCAATTATCAGCCTGGAGAAGCATTCCAGTGGAAGTAGAACTACCCCAAGCAGAAACCCCAACCAAACCCAGCTTGCCCTGGTGGAGCTCCACATGCTCCTGGCAGAGGTGGGACACGGTGTTGTGATGGCAAGAGGCCAGATGACACCACTCACAGCTTCTCTTACAGTTTGATACTTCATCCTGAGCTTCTGGAGTACTCTAGGTCAAATGATGAGAGAATAACACCCCCAAAGCTCCACATCAAAGGAAAATCCACTGGTTTTCATTTAACAGCACCTCCAGTGCAGAAATACAGATTAGCCCTTTGCAAGGTGTGACAGCTACATTTTCAGAGTGTCAGTTCAGTGGTCATGAGATTTATGCACTACAGAGTTATCCTCAGAACCAAACCACAGAGCTGATTTTTAAGAGGATTTCTGCTTCCCAAGGCAAACTCCTGACACAGCAGTTAATGGATCTGTGAGATCTGACAAATGAGCACCAATCCAAGGAGGCTCCCCCCAGTACAACATCTGTAAAGTGCAGACAGAAGAAAACTGGGAGTTCATTTGTAACCAAACACAAATCACTGTCCTGCTCTGGCCAGGAACATTCTTCAATGTCTTATTTATAATCAGCCAGTGGTTAAAACCTAGCGAGGAGAGAGGATGGGCAAACGTTGTCCATTTACCCTCTGGTATTAAGTTCAAAGTTACCCAAATATATCAACCCAAAATGCATTTAATAGTACTCAGCCAAGCCTGATACAAAGCTGACATCTTGGTTAATCTGTACTGAATCCATGCAGACTCCTCCAGCTGCACACTAATGGACAGGGAGGTCTCACTCACAGCCTGGCAGTTTGTCACTGCTGAGCACCACCACAAGAGAGGCTCTTTGCAAGGGAGGTTAAGGATGGCTGCTGAGTACTCACCGGCATCGACCTCTTCCTCATCATACACATCCACCTCCAGCAGCCGAATCAGCATGCGGAAGAGGATCCTCAGGAACTGCAGGTAGGAGCCAGTCTTGCCCACCTGAGCCAGAGAGGGAAAAGTCCAGATCCCAGCTCAGACTAATATAGGAAGGAAGGCTAAGTTCCAGAGAAATGCCTTTGGGCCTTTCTATCTCTGTCTGAAGAGAGGAAGCACGACACAACATTCCCCACTATCACAGCATGGGTTGGGCTGGAAGGGACCTTAAAGACCAGCCAGTTCCAACCCCCTGCCACAAGCAGGGACTCCTTCCACTAGCCCAGGTTGTTCATAGCCTCATCCAGCCTAGCTTTAAACACATCCAGGGAGGAGGCATCCACAACCTCCTTGGGCAACCTGTGCCAGTGTCTCACCACCCTCACTCTAAAAAATTTGTTCCTAATTGTGCTGGTTTGAGGCTAATTGGAATATTTTAATGGAGAAAATTGCACTCTAGGCTGTGAAAGGAAAACATCATGATGTCTGCTTCACTCATAGGCTTGCTGGAGAATTGTTTGGGAACACTAACCAAAACAACAGATAAGTCAGTCTCTCTCTGTCGCTTGCTGGAGCAGGAGCTGCTGGTGGGATCTAGCAGCTTCTGGGCTCTGGCTCCTCTGCTGATTAATCCTCACTAGCCACTTTTCTTCTAACCCTCTTGGCCGATCCTCCTAATTTACCTTGCGTGTAAGGCAAACCTTGGGGTAAGGTACAGGGGTGGGGAGAATGTGGAAGGGTGGTTGGGAGCCCCTCCTGGGGTCTCTGATTTCTGGGAGGGGAGTTGTGTTGCTGTATTACCTTTTACTTGTATATTTCTGTAAATATTGTGTATATAGTGTAAATATCTGCTGTACATTGTGCAAAGCTGTAAATAGAGCTTCATCACTGAACTTCCAGCCGACTGAGTGCTAGTCTGGGTCATTTCATAAAGTGTGGGGGGTGGGGAACTCCCAAAGCTTCACACTAATCTCCAATCTCAGTCTCCTCTCCTCCAACTCAAAGCCATTGCCCCTTGTCCTATCACTGCAAGCCCCTGTCAAAAGCCCCTCCCCAGCTTTCCTGTAGCCCACTTCAGGCACCGGATTCTGCTGAAAACTATCACAAAATGGATCTGTGGGCACAGCCTGGCCCACAGCCTGCATCACTTCTGTACACTGGGAGACTGGCAGTGACAACTGCCTCTCTGCTGAGGCTCTTGTGGCAATTTTCTGCCCACTACATGCTCTTCGTCAAAGCTAAAGCAGGAGATACAGCATCGCCCTTCCTCTCCTTGCCACTCCTAGCACGGACTTAGTCCTGAAAGGTGACTGATTTTTGGCATCACTGTGTGTGGCCTCGCAAGGAGCCTTTATGATCTCCACTCCTCATCCCCGGTACGTCCCTCTGCCCAGCGGCAGGAGGAAGGAACTGCTGCCTTACTTGTGGCGGTCCCGTCAAAAGCAGGCGCCTGGGGTGGAAGCTCCTGGAGCCAGACGTCTCCCCCTGATTGCTGAAGTCTGCGTGGTGCTGCCGGGCTGCCGTCCACTGCCGGTAGTAGAGGGACTGCTCCTCGCTGTTCACGTCCTGCTGAAGCAGCGGCCTCAGGGAGCTCAGCCAGGACACGTCGGCGTGAGGCAGGAGAGAAGAGGAGGAAGGCAAACTCCCACTCTTGTGGGAGCTGAGGAGGCAGTAGGCGGCTTTGGAGAGGATGACGATGCGCGGCAGAGCTGCGCGGAGCGCCCTGCCCGCCCGGGCCGAGTGCGCGGCGCAGCGCAGCGGCTGCGCGGCCGGGGACAGGGAGCAGCCCTTGGAGGTGGTGCTGCTGGCCAGCTGCGTGCCCAGAGAGTCGCACTCCTGCTTCAGGCTCTCCCTGCCCGTGCGGCTGGGCGAAGCGCCCTCGTCTACGGAGCTGTGTGCCACGGGCTGGAAGTCAGCTACCGGGGCCTGCTTCTGGGCCTTGTCGGCGGCGCTGGAGGAGCTGACGCCGTTGTCTGCCAGGGAGCCTGCGGGACAGCGAGCGGGCAGTGAGCAGCACTGCCTGGCCTCAGCAAATGCAAAGGCATCATCGACTCGCTTCATCTAGGGGACAACCTTCAAACGCTGCTTCTCAGCCAGTGCTGCGGGGTGAGCTCACCCTATGCCTCAGGTTGCCGTTTCACCACTCAGACATTACTGACACCTATCTGTGCCTTAGGGTTCAGAGTCCCCATCCCAAACCACCATTCCCCAGCTGGGATTTGGAATTGGATGGTACAACCTTCTGAAATTCAAGAATAAGTTACCACTGTACAGAGCAAGTTAAGGCTCCTTCAGAGCACTCATTTCACTGCCACTTTTACACCAGCTGGGCTGTGCTCCCTTCACACCAGTCAGTCTCAGCTGGGCCATGGGAAGATCTGGGGTATGGCAAAGGTCCAAGTTCAGCTCTCTCTATACCTTGAACTTGTAAGGGAACAAGGGGAAGGACCCAGAAGTGCCTGAGGAATGCAAGAAAGTTCCTGGTAGGATGTGATGCTCCACTCGTCCTGCAGAAGTAGAGCAAGGAGGCAAATGCCCATCCTCACCCACAGCTGCCCCTGCAGCTGCAGAGCACTCTTCTATCACTACAAATTTGTACTACCAATTTCTGCTCTTATTTTTAAAGATCTTTTCAGCCTGCCACAGATGAAACCAGGACCTGTTGTGAAATACCAGTTTGAAAATAAAACTGCCAAGGGACCCGTGGCTATGACACAGCATCCTCCCACTACCCCTCCCCCTTTAGAATCATCATAGAATCTTAGAATGGTAAAGTTGGAAGGGACCTCAAGGATCATCTAGTTCCAACCCCCTGCCATAGGCAGGGACACCTCCCACTAGTTTAGCTGTACACAGCAAAACTGCTTGCTGTGGAAGGCAGCTGCTGCTTCCATCTCCTTGCCCACCTTGCAGCATGATGCAGCTAAGCAACCCACACTGCACTCAACACCTCAGTGCAGGCTCCAGCGACGCTGCCCCCAGGGCTTGTTCCTCAGAGCAACAGCAGAACTGACCTGAGGTTCCCGTCACAGCGCTGCTGTTACTCTGCGGCCTGTCCAGGTCTATCAGCAGCTCATCAGAGTCATTCTCACTGCCATTAGCCCTCTCCTGCTCCTTCTCACTCAGGTCGAGAGCCACCACAGGCCTTCGAATGGCCTCCCTGGACACGTAGCAGCAGGCCAGGCCTACTTCTTGCTCTAAGGCAGTCCGAGTCAAATAGCTGGAGTCGATCAGCCGAAGGTCGCAGTATTTCAGTGACCTGGAAAACAGCCCAAGGAGCAAGGAATGTTTTGTTTCCTCTGGCTTTGAACAATACTCCCTGTCTTTGATGGCTTCTGAAACATTAAGGAACTTTAAAAAAAAATATTTAATTTTAATAATAATAATAATAATAGAATCATAGAATCATAGAGTGGTAAGGTTGGAAGGGACCTCAAGGATCANATCCACTTTCAAGCTCCCCTCTGACACTTCAAACCCATTCCCCTTGTCCTGCCATTCCCAGGCCTTGTCAATAGTCCCTCCACAGCCTTCCTGCAGCCCCCTTCAGATCCTGCAAGGCCACTCCAAGCTCTCCTGGAAGCCTTCTCCTCTCCAGGCTGCAGAGCCCCAACTCTCTCAGCCTGTCCTCACAGCAGAGCTGCTGCAGCCCTCTCAGCATCTTGGTGGCCTCCTCTGGACCCACTCCAACACTTCCATGTCCTTTCTCATGTATTGTTGTATTATTATATTATTGGTTTATTAGTATATTGTATTATTATTTTATTATTATTATGCTCCACTCATGCCTGCAGAAGTAGAGCAAGGAGGCAAATACCCATCCTCACCCACAGCTACCCCTGCAGCTGCAGAGCACTCTTCTATTACTACAAATTTGTACTGCCAATTTCTGCTCTTATTTTTAAAGATCTTTTCAGCCTGCCACAGATTATTATTTTATTGTTATTATTTTATTTATAGAATTATTTTTAAATACACAGCATAAGTCTGCAGAGGCATTCACTGAGCCATGCAGTGCAGCAGCTTCACTCCTCACAACCCACACATTCCAGAACGTTCAACTCTTCCTAAATAAACTCTAAAATACACTTTTTGTTTTCCTCTGAAAAAAACAGCCAGATGCTATCGAGCCACTTACCCACCCCCCAGCTTATGTGAACTTGCTAGAGAATAACCATAGTGCAAGAACAACAACAGCACCTGGGGAAGGTTTCTCCTAGGGGGTCCTTGCCAGTTAGAATAACAATGCAAGGCAGACCTTCCAAATCTTGATAGGTGCGAGGGATCCAATCCTCCTGCTCATTCCCCCTCCATGCCTGTCAACAGAGAAGACTCCAGTCACATGAAATGACTCCTTCTGAACCTTCACCCCCTTTCTTTTTCAGCACACAGAGTCAGCTTCCCCAACAGCCAGCACATCTGAGAGTCTCAGAACATCTTAGGTACAGATAAGCATTTTCAGTTGGCAGCAAAGCGTTAGTCAAGCATTAAATGCACAGGAGAAGGATGCACAGCAATATGTTACTCAGAGGTGGGAACATACACCTGGTGTGGTGTCAGTGTGGTCTGGCAGAGGAAAAGGCAGCTGATGCCTTCAATTCCATGCTGGCACAGCTGTAAGTTCTTTGAAAGGAATATGTAAAGCTAAAGTGAGACCTTCAAGTGGAGTATGAAAATGATTCTATGATCCCCAAACATTTGTTTAGGTATTCTATAGAATGAAAGATTGTATGAAAGCAAAACCAAGACATTTTCCCCTTCACTGGAGGCAGCTCCACAACAAAAGGACCCCTTAATGACAGCCTGCCAAGGCCCAAGACCTAACCCTACCACTTTCCTTCAGCACTGGCAGGGCTGGTGGCATCAGTCCTCAGAGCCCTCAGCCCCCCTGGCTCAGCCAGTCTTGCTGAACATGGTTGAGCTCTCTCTGTTGGATGTTACCTCCTAAAGACATTGTCAGATCTGGAGCAGTAGCATCTTTCTGGCTGTGTGGCACAGACTTCCAGGTGATGCAGGCAGTATTTGATCAAGACCTGAACCAGCATTTTACAGCAACTGTTCAAATGAACACAGCTGGAGGGCTGAGAGGCTCACTGAGAAAGGCACCAAGCACTACAAGCACTGACACTGCATTACAGAGCTGGCATGCAGGGTCACATCCAGCCACTCCTGTCAATACTCTGTGGGTACCAGCAGGAAAACTGACAACACAGCCTCTTCAATCACTGCCCAGTCAAGGCCAGACATCAGCAGAGCAGCTCTCCCCATTTCCATGCTGGTCAGACATGAAGATCTGTCCAGACCAGGAAATGAAGCCCTGATGGTTTCAGAATTATCAGGGAGCTACAGCATATCACCCTGCTGGAAAGGCTTTTGCTTCTCTCTTACTAACAAGAGACAGTATCAGTTCTGGAGAAGAGTTGTACTGAGACAGGACCTACTTGGCTGAGCCATGGCAGGGAGCCCAACCTCTCCAGCTGCCCACTGAAAATGTTTGTTACTCTTCTCAGCATGGATGTGCAAGATGAGAGAAAATTCTCTTGACAGAGCAACAAGACTGATGCAAGCTTTGTGGGGAACTTCCCTTGCAAGAACCCTGCCATCAATTTCCTCTTGGTTCCTCTAGCTCAGTCTGTGCCTTTGCTTTATTTCCTTCTCCCCAGACAGGCCAAGTTTTGTGGGTAATCCTCTCAGGCAGCAGAAGGGGATTGAACAGGAGGTGACTCAGTGACTCACCTTTGGAAAATGCCCACCAAAGATTCGAGAAGTAATTGTTCCTTAGCACAGGAAGAGCAAGATGAGGAGCAATATTCCCTTTTTCTGCTCTGGCTCTATTCTCTTTCCTCAGCCCTGATGCCTCTCCCTTGATTTTTCCAGCATCCTCTGTATAAAATGTTCACAGGAAAAGATTTCTGCAGCTGCCCAGGAACCTCCACGGGCTCAGACCAGCAGAGAGCTGTTTGCTGGCTGGGCAGGGCCAGGCTCATAGTGGGAGCAGCCAGCAGCACTTCACCACTTGCTCTGGCCCAGCTTCATTACTCCATCTAACCTCAGGGGGAGAGCCAAGCAGTGTGGANCTTGCAGCCTGTGTGCCTGGGGCTTGTATTTCTTGACCATCCCACTCAAGCGGTGCAGAGAGCTGCACTCCCTGGGCCCTCTCTTCTTAATGCCTCCCAAATGGTTTGATTCTGTTACAGTTAAAGCTGTGCCATGCCTGGGCCACAGAAAAACCTTACTGAAATCACTTTCTTAGGATCACAGAATGGCTCAGGTTGGAAGAGACCTTCAAGAGCATCTGCTCCACCCTCCCCACCATGGGCACCTCCCCACTAGACTGAGCTGCTCAAGGCCTCATTCTGGGTCTCTGGGTGTACCATCCCCCTTGAAGCCTGCCTCCTTCATGGGAGGACTGATCTGGCTGGCTGGCCAGAGGGGAACAGTGCAGCTACCAGCTCTGCAGAGGCAGCTGCCAGCCCTCCCTGCCCTGCTGCAGCACCACACAGACTGCTGACATCTTCCCAACTTTTCACTTAGGGTCAGTAACAGCTACAAGCCTTTCCTTCCTGACCTGAAAATGGTCAGGGTGAAGTCTCATCTTCCCTGCAACCAAGAGCAGCTCTTGGTGGGAGCAGCATTTTGAGCCTCAGTCCCACCAGAAAGCTCTCAGTAGCTTCATACTGCTCTCCCCCCAGCACACGTAAAGGGCCCTGGTGCTCATAGTGGGAGCAGCCAACAGCACTTCACCACTTGCTCTGGCCCAGCTTCATTACTCCATCTAACCTCAGGGGGAGAGCCAAGCAGTGTGGAGACTAAATCAAGCTGGCCTGCAATAACCTAGAGTATCCTGGCTGACCAATGTGCTGATGGGAACCAGCTGCCCAAAGAGATGCTGCCAGCACTGCAGACACTCCTGTCCTCCAGGCTCAGCCATGGGCAGTGCACACAAGACTCACAGCTGAGCATCACTCTGGAGTGCCACTGGGAGAACCCAGCTGCAAAGGACACTACAGGTCAACTGCACTCTTCTCCCTTCACATGCACCTTTCAGAGCTCATTTTCTACTCATCTGCAAGGGGGAAAATAAGCACAGATTCTTACACCTCTGTTTATTCCCCAAAACCATCTGAGGTTGTGGGGGAAGGAGTAAGAATAATTATTTAGAAGTTTCTCCTATTTGCCTGATGAAATTCCTCTGCTCCAGATCAATGGCTGCATAGACACTCACCTGCAATCACACTCAGTCCTGGTCTGCACTGAAAGCCTCACAGTGTGAGGGCTGCAAGCCTCTATGGCAAGGGCTGAGCAGATAGCAGCAAAGAAGCCCTCACAGGACTCCCAGTTCAGAATGATTCCAGGTTGGAGTTAATCCCCAGCCAAAAATCCAGCAGCACAGAGCTGCTATCTCACATTTTCTCCTTTGTGGCTACTGCTTTCCTCTCTTCCCTCTCCTGCTGAGGACCAGGTTTGAGAAGCAGAGGCTGCAGCTTCTTTAAAGGACATCTGATGTGCAACAGCAGATTGTAGGTGAGCTCTTCCAGAAAGGCTCACAACATGCACTCCTTTCCTGAGTGGTTCTGAATACAGTGTTCCTTGCAGCAGAAACAGAAAGTTCTATCTCTGTGAGGCTTAGGGAAGAAGCAGGACAGCAAAGCAAAATTACTTTAGACTGATGCCCAGGGCACCTCTGTGCTGAGCACAAGGAGGTTAACTCAGGAATGGGTCTGACCAGTTGCAGAAGGTTCAGCTTGGTGCATGTGTGCTGTGCAGAAGGGGCTGTCAGGGGGCAGGGGGGTTCAGAAGTCTATGACAAAGAGCTATCAGCAGCTATCAGGAGGGCAGGAGATGGATGGACAGATCACACCACAGACACGCTGGACAGACAGGCCAAGCCACTGGAAAGAATCAGCTCTCCTAAGGAGGTCTGAGCTCTGCTGTCTGGGATTCAGAGATGAAATGATTTGCCTCATGCTGTTTCTCTGCTTTAACAAGAGAGGTACCACCCAGTGCTTGGACTTGGTGGGTCAGTGCCACTGTGACTTCTCTCCAAGGTCCTAAAGCTTTTATCCTTACCCAAAGCACAGTAAAACTCTGTGGGACAGACACAGAACATGCAGCCTTTACCTACAGAGCAAATAAGCTACAGAGGTGGGGGAAAGGACAGAGCAGACACGTTCAGGTGACTGCCATGGGCATGCAAACAAGTACTGGCGTTCTGCTAACCTTCAGCCGTGTCACAAAGTGTTTGGTGACAGCAAGCTCTGAGGCAGGGTTCCCAAGGAGGATCTCAAAACGATACTGCAGACCTAACTTGTCTCTTACTTCTTGTAACCTCTCCTTGGCCAGCATGGCCAGCTGCACAGAAGGCACCCTAATGACAAGCATGTGGCCACAGCCATTCTTATCCTTTCCTGGAGAAGTGATAAGGTCATCCATGATGCTGAGTGTTTCAGGTGTGCTGTGATCTCTGAGGGAGGCCATGGTGGTGAGAGCCATCAGGGCTTGGGAGTACTGCTGGATGAGAAGGTAGCAGCGAATCACCATGCTGTGCAGCCGGGGGTACCTTGGGGAGACACAGGTCTGTGTTAGCACATGGAAATCACAGCAAGCTCTCAACATCACCCAGACCCCAGGACTGCTTGGTAAAACAGTACCTTTTTTTTTTTTTTTTCCCTGTAGCACTCAAAGAATGAAGACTTTGATTTTTGTAGACACACTGTTGTAAGGGCATGTAACGGACCAAATACAGGAGAGAGCCAAGCCCTGTGCTCAAACAACTGATTATAAACTTTTGTTAGCACCATGTGGGGCAGAATTTCAGGTACACTTCTTTCAGACACAAATCCCCTCAGGCCAGTGCACTTGAAGAGCAGAGGCCAGTAACTGCTTTGCTGTCCATGAGTTTCAGTTCCACAAACCTGGATGCCCTTCGCTGCTGCAAGTGGCCTGTGGGAGAAGCACTTCACCGCTTCACATCTCTCAGCTTCTCTCCAGGAGGTTTGACTTACTCACAGGACCTGCAGGCTCTGAGCCAGCCCTGAGCTTCCAGCTTGCTACTCCTTTTAGCTGATGTTTCCTTCTCTCATTACAGCTACATGCAGCAACAACAGATGTGAACTCACAAAGCAGAATGCCAGGAGAACATTAAAAGCTACTCCAGTGCTAGGCACCCCCCAGCAGTTCACTCACCATCACACTGCTCAAGAGCACTATGCTGTGATGCCCTCAGTGCCAACCTTCTGCTACAGAAGTCCAAATGACTAGACAAATTTAAAGCTCAACATTTCTCTGGTCTCTTTCTTGAGTGATTTAGTGGGATCCACGTGAATAAAATGTTGTGTGTCTTTAAGCAGAGGTACAGTAGCTTGCCCTGTGTACTATAAGCCACTCATTAAATAAATACTTTTTAAAATCTATTTTACTCCTCCTCCCATAAAGGTGCCCACTTTTGCTGCTAAAAACACAAAGCCTCTCTTGGAACACCAAAATGCCTGCAATGTTTCCAGCTGAGCCTGTGTGGCTCACCTGCTCAGAGGGAATAACCCCAAGACTTGAAAACAGAGGCTGAAGTGATGAACTGGGATGCAAAAGCACATCCTGGCTCCAAGGCAGAGGCTCACCTCCCATCAGTTTCCAGTCTTACCCCAATGTACTGTCAGGGCAGTATTTACATGTGCACTAACCCTGCTTTAGCCTTCTCCCCACTCACAGCTTAAGAACAGAAAAAAAGCAGTGAGCAGTCTCTCTAGCACTGAGCCAGGGAGAAGAGCCTGAAAACTGACATGTAAAGATTAACTGAGCTTATTATGATTTATCACATCCATTACTTACATAATTGTAGATAAGAATAAATGTTAAGGCTTAACAATGCACTTCCAAGTGTCAAATTAGAACCTCTGATGCTGTTATACTTTACAAAGACAGACAATTGTAACAGTCACCTAAATAAACCAGGGGAAGCAGAATGGGAGGCAGAGGAATCCTGGGCTGGCAGACATCAAAATGCAATGAAAACTGTGGCCTGAAGTGCTCTCAGGGATCTGTCCTGCTGAAGGGCAGCACAGGGGAACTCCCCAGTGCCGAGATGGCAGTGCTGCCTTCACTGCTGCAGTGGAGCATTTAGTCCTGGAGAGCTCCCAAAGCAGCTTCCCCTGCAATTCCTCAGCTCCCAAAGCAGTTTCCCCTGCAGCTCCTCAGCTCCCAAAGCAGCTTCCCCTGCAGCTCCTCAGCTCCCAAAGCAGCTTCCCCTGCAGCTCCTCAGCTCCCAAAGCAGCTTCCCCTGCAGTTCCTCAGCTCCCAAAGCAGCTTCCCCTGCAGCTCCTCAGCTCCCAAAGCAGCTTCCCCTGCAGCTCCTCAGCTCCCAAGCTCCCAAAGCAGCTTCCCCTGCAGCTCCTCAGCTCCCAAAGCAGTTTCCCCTGCAGTTCCTCAGCTACCAAAGAAGATTCTCCTGCAGCTCCTCAGCTCCCAAAGCAGCTTCCCCTGCAGCTCCTCAGCTCCCAAAGCAGCTTCCCCTAGAGCTCCTCAGCTCCCAAAGCAGCTTCCCCTGCAGCTCCTCAGCTCCCAAAGCAGCTTCCCCTAGAGCTCCTCAGCTCCCAAAGCAGCTTCCCCTAGAGCTCCTCAGCTCCCAAAGCAGCTTCCCCTGCAGCTCCTCAGCTCCCAAAGCAGCTTCCTCTTGCCTCCTAAGCCACTCTCAGCTTCAGGAAGTAAATCCAGAGCCCTCTGATGGAAAAACCCAAACTGATGTGTTTGAACTGACATCAGTCACCTGGGCCACCACTAACAAGTGTGTTGGCAGTCTCAACAGGAGAGATGCCAGAAGTGGTGAGGTATGAAACCTCTGCTACCTTCCACACACAGAGAGCATCACAGCATAGCCTGGACTGCTGCTGCAGGGGACTAGTCTCTTCTGTAAACCCAAGAGGGGTATCCCCTCCTTCACCAGCACTACCTGTGTTACAGACAGAGGAACTGCACACCCTTCCCAGATTGCAAGTCCAGTATCAAAGGTGATCAGCCTGCAGCCCTCTGTGGAGCCTCCCCAGTCTCCCAGTGAAGCAGAATCCCCAAGCTCCCACATTACTTTTACCTTTCTAGAAGTGTGTTGACCATTTTCT
Source organism: Eubucco bourcierii (assembly GCA_013396675.1). Taxonomy (NCBI): domain Eukaryota; kingdom Metazoa; phylum Chordata; class Aves; order Piciformes; family Ramphastidae; genus Eubucco; species Eubucco bourcierii. The sequence continues at coordinate 17,097 of VWZE01007826.1, forward strand.
CAAAAGTTTCATCACATCTCAGAAGGGGACTTGTGACTCCCCACTGCAGGGATTTGCTGTATTCATTCAAACCAAAGTACAGCTTGTCCTCTCCTGCTGCCTCATCCTGTTCCACACAGAGACAGCAAAGATGTAAGGACAGCTGCAACCCCACTTTAATTTTCTTACCTAATTTCAAACAAGAGATGGGAAATACTTCCCAGAGCATCCTTTCACTTCATTCATTCCCTCCCAGTGACAAAGAATACAACAGAATGCCAATTCTTCATCACTTAATTCATTATCTGTTTACACCTAGGAAAGGCAGACAGAGGTCCCAGCAAATTTTCCAGTGTCTCTACTACCTGTGACTGCAGAGGGTTTCAGAAACCACAACCTAACCATTCCTTTGCTGGACTGTCCACCTGCAGGCAGAGTGTTTGGAGTCTCAAGGGCCACAGGCTTCTGCTGGCAGCCCATGGGCTCCATGCATTCCCAGCAAGGTCATTACCAGTGCAAGGAGGCACAGGCAGCCTCCCCCCTGCGTGTGTGTGTGTGCCAAGGGGGGGGTGGGGTTGGGGTTTGCTTTTTCTCTNNGTGGGGGTTTGGTTTTCTTTTTTTTTTTTTTTTTTTTTTTTTTTTTTTGTCATCAGAAGACTGCAAGTTGTTAGTTTTGGAAACTAAAGCTTGTCTACAGACCATTAACAAAAGGTGACCACACTGGGTTATGGTAACAATCAACCAAACTCTGAACACTCATTCAAGTCTTTCATCTCCACTACTCTGTTTGACTTCAACTCCTTTTTAAAGCTACCACTTTAAGACATTTTACAGACACCAATACCATGAGGTCCAACTTGATATAAATATACCAAACAAAGAATAGGAGAAAGAGTGTTTTAAAATCAGATTTACCATCCTCAAAATCTGCTGCCTGAAATGGGGAAAAAAAATTTAGAGGCTCCAAACAGACCTTTGCACCATGCTGGCACCTCCTGGACCATAACTTCTTAATCCAGCACACAGATGTTTGAGTGCCAGAGGAGCAATGAGCAGCTCAGACAGGCTATGGGACAGGTACAGCCCAAACTCAGACTGCTGACACTGGGCAGCCAGCTCTGAGCTCTAGGGGCTGGCTACACAGCAGTGCCTGACCAGAGCATGGCAACTGCTCGTGCTGCATGTCTGGGCAAAGGCAAATGTGCAGCTCCAGGCCTACAAGGCAATGCTGTCTCTACCACCAGCATCCCATGGCTATGTACCTAGAGCCAGAGAGAAAGTCCCCAGCAGCTAGAGAGCTCTCTCCCAGCTGTCTCTAACACACATCTGCTGCACTGCTTCAGCCATGAAGTCCACAGCAGAGTGCAGAGCCCAAATCAGCAAGGACACACTTACCACAGTGTCAAATTGTATCCAGTGCACCTCATTGCTGGAGCTGATCCTGGACTGCTGCGTTTGCAAGGCGTAAGGAAAAGAGCTGACCTGAAGAACAATGAGGTTGAATGCTTCAAGGACCTCCCTGCAGTTAATGACTCTGTCAGCCAGACCATGACCAGGCTCACCATGAGACAGGGAACTTGAAATGGCACTGCAGAAAGAAAGATGCAAACAACTGCCATAGAATCACAGAGTGGTAATGTTGGAAGGGACCTCAAAGATCAGCCAGTTCCAACCCCCTGCCAGAGGTAGGGACACCTCCCACTAGCACAGGGCACTCAAGGCCTCATCCAACCTGGTCTTGAACACCTCCAGGGAGGTTGTAGAGCACAGAAGCACCCAACGTGATCAAAGATCACAACCTGGGCAAGGGAGGGGATTGTGCCCCTTTGATCTGCTCTCCTCAGACCCCACCTGCAGTCCTGTGTGCAGTTCTGGAGCCCCCAGCACAGGAAGGACCTGGAAGTGTTGGAGCCAGTGCAGAGGAGGCCACCAAGATGCTGAGAGGGCTGCAGCAGCTCTGCTGTGAGGACAGGCTGAGAGAGTTGGGGCTCTGCAGCCTGGAGAGGAGAAGGTTTCCAGGAGAGCTTGGAGTGGCCTTGCAGGATGTGAAGGGGGCTGCAGGAAGGCTGGGGAGGGACTATTGACAAGGTCTGGGAATGGCAGGACAAGGGGAATGGGTTTGAAGTGTCAGAGGGGAGCTTGAAAGTGGATGTTAGGAGGAAGTTGTTTGCAGTGAGGGTGGTGAGACACTGGCACAGGTTGCCCAGGGAGGTTGTGGCTGTTCCCTCCCTGGAGGTGTTCAAGGCCAGGGTGGATGAGGCCTTGAGTGCCCTGTGCTAGTGGGAGGTGTCCCTGCCTATGGCAGGGGGTTGGAACTGGATGATCCTTGAGGTCCCTTCCAACCTTCCCGTTCTATGATTGTAAGAGGCAAAGCTCAGTCTCTGCTCCTGGATCTCAGCAGCACAGCACTCACTACAGCCAGCCTTGTTAGGCACCCACAAATCTGAAACCAGTCTCAGCAACCTTCGTCAGGCTCAGCAGCAGCAGCAGCAAACACCACAGACAGGCAAGCAGAAGGGATGGCTGCTGGCTCTGCAGCACCAAGCACGTGAGGCCCAGGGAAAGCCACTGAAGCATGTGAGGCTGCCTCAGGAGCTGAACCACCCAAAAGGCCCCAGGGAAAGACCCTGGCAGAGATGGGGGTCCCTGGGGGGGTGAGAGCAGCTACCTTGTCAGATCCACGTGGGCATTGTCGTGCACCAGCACGAAGAGGGTGTAAGGGTTCTGCTTGACGCGGCGCAGGAACAGCTCGAACTTGCCCTGCAGCTCTCCGTCCAGCCTCACCACATACTTCTCAGCCCGCTGGTGTGCTGTGCCCTTCTCCTCCAGCCCCAAGTCCACCAGGACACCTGCCAGAAAGAATACAGCCAAAACCTGCTCCTGACAGCATCCCCAAACACAGCACCGCTGCTCGGTTGCCACTTGACCGCACATCCCCCTCGGAAACTCCTGGCAGGAGGCTCGCTCAGTGCCCTCTGCCTCGGGTAAAGAGCTGGCCAAGGGCTGGGCCCAAAGAGCTGAACCTGGCTGGCACCCAGGCACCAGTGGTGTCCCAGGGCTCAGCACTGGCCCTGTCCTCCTTAATACCTTCATCCATGCTCTGGGTGAGGCCACTGAGGCACCCTCAGTGAGTCTGCAGGTGGCACCAAGCTGGGTGGCTGTGTCCAGCTGCTAGAGGTCAGGGAAGCTTTACAGGGGGACATGGACAGGTGAGAGCCATGGGCCAAGGCTCACTGGATGAAACTCAACAAGGCCAAGTGCCAGGTCCTGCACAGGTCACAACAACCTCATGGGAAACTACAGACCTGGGAATGTGTGACTGGGAAGCTGCAAACTGGAGAGGGACCTGGGGGTGCTGGTTGGCAGACACTGAACAGGAGCCAGCAGTGCCCAGGTGGCCAAGCAGGCCAAGGGCATCCTGGCTTGGCTCAGAAGCAGGGTGGGCAGCAGGGACAGG